>APFE031636168.1:0-13083 GCA_000404065.3 Pinus taeda
CAGCTACAGTAGCAGCATGTCAAGCAGTTTGGATGAGAAGGATGTTGAGGAGCTTAGGCCAAGAGCAGGCAAAAGCGACGGTGATTTTTTGTGACAATAGCTCAGGTATTACATTTTCAAAGAATTCAGTGTTTCATAAGAGAATGAAACACATTGATACAAGGTTTCACTACATCAGAGAATTGGTGAACAATGGAGAAATTGTCCTAGTACATTGCAGGACTCAAGAACAGGTTGCAGACATCTTGACAAAGCCATTGGATCAGAGAAGCTTTGAATTTTTGAGGAAGTGTCTGGGTATGACCGAATGCCCAGCAGTTGAAATTAAAGGGGAGTGTTAAATTTATAATTCCAACTGCGCGCGCGGGCCAGCATTCAACGCTAATCGTCCAACCCCCGAAACCACTCAGCAGAAAACCACAAACAGCCTGAAAGGTTATCGCACCGCTTTTTGTCAAAGGAGGTTTCCGTACGAAGGGGCTTCGACGCGTTTTGGAGGAGGCACGTGGATTGCCATGACATCATCGTCTGACATTTATCGGACGATAAAAGTCAGTTGAAAAAGCCCTTCCGATATTCTTGTCAACCGTCCGATGACCTCCAGCATTTACAATTGTTGATTTACCAAAGTTGCACTGTGGTGTAAAGTACAGTGAGAAAGAGTGTTCCCATATCCATCCTTCGCCATTCAATTAAAGGTAAGTTTCTCCGCCGTTCGATTGCGAGGAAAGTACATACGGGGTTTGCTAAACATAAATGCAGCGTGGAGTATTAATTTGGCCATATTCCTAAGTTAATGTTATGACTATTTTTGGGTAATGTTTTAAATGTTTTTACGGCCTGTAATAGTTAGTACATACGGAAGTATGGGCATAAAATTTAATGAAAGTTTTTTTTTTTTATTTCGAAATGTATGGTATACATTTTGGTATGAGCGTTGACTCCATGTAATACAGAGTTGCACACGGGAGGAAAAACACCTCTGTTCGCAACAGCGAGAAGTAAAAACCACACAGCTGGTAAAATGAAAATGTAACAGAGTTCATTTTTGAATATGTATGAAACGCAGCAGCGTAAAAATGTTTTGTTTGTAATGTAAATGAAATGCAAAGAATGCACAGCAGTGCAGAAGGAGAAATGAATGAAGAAAACCAGTGGATAGTTTTGTTTGAAAACCATGAATTGTTTCACACAGCAGTGAAAAGGTAAATGAGTAAATCCCTGTAATTTTTGTTCACACAGCATGAATGAAATGAAATATTACACAAATGGTAAATTCAAAGGAGCCAGAGTAATTTTTGTTAAAATGTTTTGGTGAATCCCTCTGAGTAAAAGAGGATGAATATGTAAGTGTTTTTGTTTAATGAATAGAAATCATTTTATGGTGGTGGAATACTCTGTTCTGTGTAATTATTTTTAAAGGCTCCTCTGTGCAAAAGGATCCTGGAGCAAAGGAAACAGAGCATTGCCTCTGTGTGTGTTTTATTTTTGTGGTTTTGGTATTTTCCCATTGCAAAAATACCCAACAAGAGGCCTTTGCACATGAACGGAATTAGGTTTACAAGTCCACATCAAACTCCCAGTGAAATGACATTGGACGGTGAGCTTTGTCCAGATTGTTGCAGATTCTCATCGACAGAATGTACATTCTGGTATCTTTCCGAATCTTTTCGAATTGTCTTGCTAACTACCTACTGCCTCTGCATCTAGAACTGGATCTACTTCTGCCGGATATACTGGTACTGGATAAGATACTTGCTCTGGATCTCCTGCTCCTATCGAAGCTAAGTATGCTTATTCATATTCGATTATACTAGTGCTAAAATGGGTGCTACTTCAACCTGGTCGCTGCTGCGGTTTGACATATTCTCGCTGCCACACTCCTTCGATCTACTTCTGCCGGATATACTGGTACTGGATAAGCTACTTGCTCTGGATCTCCTGCTCCTATTGAAGCTACGTATGCTTATTCCTATTCGATTGTACTAGTGCTAAAACGTGCTACTTCAACCTGGTCACTGCTGTGGTTTCTCACTGCCACACTGCTTCGATTGAAAGCTTGGTCTACAAAGAAAAACAATGGCTAATGGCTGGCTGGCTTGCTAAAGGCAGGGACTAGCTGCCACGCATCCTGCCTTGTTTTTAGTTGGTATCAGAGCGTATGGTGAAGGACCTGATTTGTTATTGTACCTTCAATAACATATAGATCTGAGGAGATAAAGAGCTGGAGTTCATTTTGAGTGTTGAGAGGTGTATAGGATAAGAGATGCAGTATAACAAATTGAAGAGACCAATGAGAGAGCTCGATGCAATTGTCAGGAGCTACAAATTCATCTATATTATCACTGAATGTGGACCATACATTATCATAATCATTGTGTTTTTGTATCGACATATTCTGATGAAATTCTGATGCTTATTGTATAATGGATTGTTTCTCATATTGTGATATCATTGTCGTGATCCTATTGGGAAAAAAGCTCTTCGCGACTTACTAACTGGTGCATATTTATTGTCCAATCCCCGTGATCATTTCTTCAGCGAAAAAGAGAAATGTTATTATTGGAGTTGTGTGCGAAGAGTTAAGACCGTGTGGAGCCATTGTTGTGTTGACGTTAAGGGTTGCTTTCGGAGAATCCAAAGGTTAAGGTTGGTGGTGTCGTGAGCCTAATATCATCCAGCTTGTAGTGGAACCATGGAGGGCAAGTGGTGTAATGGTGGAGATGCTTGGGTGAGATTCCAATGTTATTTTGTGGATTTGGAGTGAGAAATGAGAGACACCCATCTCGAACCAGTGTAAAAGGAGGTGCCGTCAACATATTTTTGTAGTTCACATTAAGCATAGAAACCAATAAAAAAGGAGCCCTCAATGCGTATTTTTAGATCAATGCATGTTGCTCCTGTGTGAAAGGTTCATTGGAAGTAGTAAAATTACACATCTCAGAATTTTGAATTGCAATGTCCCTCTCCTCAAATGAAAAGTGCATTAGTGTTAGTTAAAAGCATCAATTAAAGGAAGGATGTGACTTGGTCTTTTTAAGGATTTTACATAAGAGGAGAGTGTGACTTGTTGTAAACCATATTGCTTTCAAAATCCTAAGTGGAGCCCATATTTATATTCACATTTTTTAATTAATGTGCCCATATGAATATTAATGCATCCATATTCATATTCATATTTTTTTTAGAAGCCCCCTATATATATTGGGCAATGGTGAATCCCTTGGCACAAACATACTTAAAAGAAGCTAATAAATTGAATGGCACAAACTACGTCAACTGGAAATTCAAGCTACAAACATTGTTTTAAGGATATGATGCTTGGACCACTACAAAGGGAGAAGAAACAAAACATCTCGCAGACTCCACAACTACATCAATTTAGAACTGAGAGAAATGGGAGAACAAAGTAGATGCATTATTAAGAATGTTTTTAAAAGATAATGCAACTCCTTACATTCATGATTCTCATACCTCCAATGCAACTTGGAATGCATTCGTGGAGATGTATGAAACTAAGAATACAAGTCAAGTCCTGTTTATGAAGAGTAAGCTCCTACATATTAAAATGGAAGGGAATGAATATGTTAGTGCATTTATTTCTAGAATTGAAGACCTAAAAGATAAGTTGGGAGATATAGGAAAATCAGTACGTGCTACAAACCTTGTGACAATCACTCTAAATGGAATGTTAGAGGATTATCGGATGTTTATTACATGTATTACAGTAAGGGAGAAAGCACTGAACTTTGAGGATTTAACAGGTATACTATCGCAAGAAGAAGAGAGGCACAAGAATTTGAAGCCTCGAAATCTAGATTTGTCACTTGTGGCGAAGAATAAAATTATTGAAAGTGATTAGGGGCTCAGAATTTAGCTCAAAAATCAAAGTTCTCATATTGGCTCAAAACCTAAATGACTGTGTCGGTCTCGTCAAGACGATTGCAATGCAATTTGTTTCACTGAAAACCGAGTTCAAATGAGAGGGAAAATGACTGATGTATATTTTCTGAAACAAACAAAACAATTGCAAAACACGATTGAATGATGACATGGCAGTATAGCTAGCATGGTGGGAATATTCTTCAGTTTTTTCCCAATGAGGCTATGATAAGTATCACCTCAGGATTCACAGTTTGGTTGTGTGAAGGTTAAATTTCCCAGTGTCCTCCAAGGTGGAATTATGGCTTCGTTATTAATATTATGTGGATTATATGTATATAAATTCCGAATACGCATTTATATTATACAATGGTGCATTCTAAATGTGATGTAGTACGGTAAAATTCCAAATTTAATCCAAAGGCAACAAATTATTTGTATTTTGAAATGCTTCATATGGGTGGAAAAAAGTATTAAGGATAGGTAGAGGGAGGATCAAACCCGTGACCTCCCTCTCCAAAACTTCTTTACATAAGTGTTGAACCAACAACCAATTTGTTAAATGGTGGCACTAACACTATATTTATTATGCCTACAATGGTGATGACGGTGGAGTGGAGGGAGCCAACCCCCTCACCATACGACCACACCGTTAGACCATACACCAACGCTAAAGGATAAGCATGCTTAGAGCATCGCTAATACGGGCTTAAGTTAAATAATTTGTATTCAAATATGGAAGCAATTTTGGAGGTGTGCCAATTTCGGCAGAATTCCCAATTTTGGCGACGTTAGCTAGAGTCTTATCCAGTTTTAGCCGGGTTTCCTAGGGAAACATTGAATGAAGCATATATTGAGCCATTTTCGAAGAAATTGAGCTCAGAAAGAGGTTTTCTTGGCTGATTTGCATATTCTTAACACATTGGTCTAGGTATCAAGAGCCATAGAACTTTGTAAACAACAATTTTTCCACATTGAACTAATAGAGAGGCTCAAGCCATGGAAGCTGAACCAAGGAGATGTAGCTCAGGAGGGGTGAACACCTTCATCAAAACACTGTGTTAATGTGTCTCTTTGATGTTTTTTTGCACTGTACATGTTTTTTGTTCAATATTTGTTTTTGAAGATATTTTTCTCATGAAACTCATTCCAAAACTTTAGGAAATTTACTTGATTGTATGCACAAACAGCTAATGAAACCTCAGAACAATGAGAAATAAGCAAGCACATATTTATAAATCTGTAATTGTTATTAACACAACAAAACTAATCATACAAAAATAGAACAAGTTGGTATCAGAGGCAGGGGTTGAATTGCTTAATTGCTTGAGTTTGTGAAATTATAGTCTTAATGGTTGCAAAATTGTGATGCTTACAAGGTTAAAGTTGCAGAAATGAGAAGGGAAGCTATTGGTTGCAAATCCTGAGGTAATTCCCAAAAGAGGGAGAGCCATAAGGTCAAAATCTGCACCACCCAAAGTTCCAATTCTAGTTGCACTTGAAAATCCTCAAGTTGTTTCTTCAGCTGAGATTGAAGAGGTACAAGTAGTGCCAATTTCTGAGCCTGAATCCATAGCCATTATGTCTGAAGAAAGAGAGCCTAAAGGTCCCTCTTTAGAAGAGGAATAATTCAAGAAAGCCTTCTATACTTTGACTGAGATGGTTAAAGTACGTTATGAAGAGAAGAACACTAGAATGGGTGGAGAGATTTTTAAACCTTCACATGGGGAAAGAAGCTTAGAGGATAAAAAAGATGAGAATAAGGATTCCAAAGGGAATGGTGGAAAGCCATCTCCATCTCCACCATCCTCATCATCTACATCATCTCACAGAACATCATCTTCCACTACCACCACTGAAACTACCCATACTCATTCCAAAACCCTAAAAAGAAAGACTCCATTACTGAAATTGGACATAAAATTCGTCCTTCCCATGTACAATGGAGAGGTGAATGCAGAGAAGTTGGACAATTGGATTTGAAAATTGGAGGTATACTACAGAATTCAAAACCTTCAAGAAGACGACATAAAGATCAAGTTTCCTTCACTAAGGCTAGAAGGAGCTGCACTAGTTTGGAATGAAAATCCATGGTAAGATGTCCATCACTTGGGTTGAATCCTTTTCTACAATTAAAATATAGTTTTATCCTTTAGTCTATATGCAAAAATCCATTATGAGCTGGCAAATTTTTAGGAAGCTTAAATGCCAAACAATCCAAGAGTATATGCAAGAGTTTAGGAAAAGGGCTTTGTTACTAGGAGTGAATTTGAATTCCCAATATACATTGTTGAAATATATTGCGGGTTTACATTCCTATGTGAAACATACTATCCTTATGTTTAATCCAAATAACTTAGATCACGTATGTGTGCAAGCTGCGTACCTTGAATCTAGAGGAAAGAAAATTAAGGAAAAGGGTAGTAAGAGAAAGCCATTCAAGGCTAAGGAGAAAGAAAAAGGTGGAAAAGGGAATGGAAATAAGAATGCAAGTGTGAAGAAAGAAGGGAATAAGATCACATGCAAAAAAATTTCCCAAGAGGAGCATGATGAATCCCACTGCTACAAATTGCATCCCAAATTAATGCCTCAAAAAAAAAACAATAAACGAAAACAAAAGATGACCACTACCACACAACATGACCTTGGTTCAGATTCTGGTGATGAGACCAAGATTTCAACCATGGTTACAAAAGGAAAAGAAACTATTGTAAGAATTAGTTCATCAAATAGTCAAAACAACACTCGAAATGAAGAGCCAAGAATAGAGTTGTTTCATGTTAGAGTCATTTCAAATCATGCAAAGATTGATTCATTATTTCATAGTGGGTCACAATAAAACTTGATTTTAGAATAATTGGTTAAAAAACTAAACCTTGAAACTATACCTCATCATAAGCCATATACGTTTGGTTTGATAGTAAACAATGCAAACTTACAAGTTGCAAGGAAGTGTTTATTCAAGTTCACCATTATTTAAAAGTTCATTGTTGAAGTTGAGTTAGATGTAGTTCCACTTGAAATCTCAGGAATCATTTTGGGTAGTCCTTATTTGTATCATATAAAAGAACTATTTTATCTAATGATAAAAAATACATATTGGTCAAGAATGGGGTGGAGTACATAGTGAGAGCCCATCACAAAAAGCTGAACATTTCTTTGGTTAATGCATGGAAAATGAAGAGACTACTAAATGCAAGTAAAATTTTTATGCTTCTCATGATCAAGAAAAATAATGATATTGATTATGAATCTTTTGAAGGCTATGATGATAAATTGAAATCTAATTTGTGTGATGTGGTAAGCAAGAATGGAGAGATGTTTTAGGAACCAAAGGGGTTACCTCCCAATAGGGGAATTCAGCATGAGATTCAAGTGCAACAAGATGTTACACTTCGAACATTGGCATGTATCACATGTATATTATGGAGATCTTGGAAATGAAAAAGAAAATTCAAGAATTGTTGAGCAAAGGTATCATATGCCCATCTACATCGCCATGTGGTTCACTAACTGTCTTGGTGCTAAAGAATGATGGAACTTGGCACATGTGTGTGGATTTCCGTGCATTGAACAAAATCACAGTAAAAAATCGTTATCCACTCCCAAGAATTGATGATTTGGTTGATCAGTTGAGGTATGAAAAGTATTTCACTAAGTTAGACTTACAAAGTGGTTATTATCAACATAGGATATATGAAGAAGACATTTGGAAAAATGCATTTAAAACTAAACAAGGATTGTTTGAGTGACTTGTTATGCCTTTCGATGTTACAAATTTTCCACCTACTTTCATGAGGGTAATGAATGATGTATTGAGACCCTTTGTAGATGATTTTTTCATTGTCTACTTAGATGATATCCTCATATTCAGCAAGTCAAGAGATGAACATTTCATGCATGTAAACAAAGTACTTGATGTTTTGAGAAAAGAACAATTGTTTTTAAAGATGTTGCGGTGTGAATTTGGCAAGACTTCTTTAGTGTATTTTGGACACAATGTTGGAGGAGGTGAACTAAAGATAGACCCCTATAAGGTTGAACTTATTCTGAATTGGCCCAAACCCAATACAGTTATAGAGGTAAGAAGCTTTTCATGGGTAACACAATATTGGAGAAAATTTATTGCTAATTTTTCTTCCATTGAAGCTCCATTACATGCATAGGAAAGTGTCAAGAAAATATTCCATTGGGGATATTTATAGCAGAAATAATTTGATGATTTGAAGAAAAAAATAAGTTCAGCACTGGCATTAGGACTTCCGGGTCTTACACAACCATTCGAGATTTAAATGGATGCAAGTAATTATGACATGGGAGTATTTCTATTGCAGCATGGTAAGACCATTTCATTTCACTCTAAAATCTTTAATGGAGATGTAACTAACTATCCCGCATATGACAAAGAACTTTATGCATTGGTACAAAGTGTTAAGAAATGGAAGTAATAATTGATGGGAAAGGATACCATCATCCATATCGACCATAAAACATTGCAGTATTTACAGTCACAATCAAAGTTGTAGCAGTCATGACATTTCAGATGGATGGGTTTTCTACAACAATTTCATTTGGTTATCAGGTATAAAAAGGGAATCTAGAGTAAGGTAGTTGATATTCTTTCAAGGCATATTGTAAATGCATTTGTTATACTCAAGCATAATTATGTTTTGCATGAAAGTTACATAGAACAATATGCAAATGATAGTGACTTTCAAGAAGTATATGCAAGCTTGAGTTGAGAAAATCAAATTTAAAAGTTGTATTATCATCTACATTACATTTTTTTCTATCACCTCGGCAGGTTGTGTATTCCACATGTAGAAAGAAACAATATCATAAGAGAGGTGCACACTTCATTGGTTGTTGGACACTTTGGTGTAGGCAAGACAATAGTGAATCTTCAAAGGTATTTTTACTGGCCACGCATGTTGGATAATGTTTCTTGTTTTATAAGAGGATGTTCTTTATGTGCTACATGTAAGCCTAGAAATAGGAAACCTTGTTTATACACTCCACTTCAAGTACCTTCACGTCCATGGAAGAGTATCTTAATGGATTTTGTAGGAAGTCTTCCATTGTCAAGGAAATGTCATGATTACTTGTATGTAGTTGTAGACAGGTTCATCAAAATGTTCATACTAACACCATCTAAAAAGAAAATTACAACTGAACAAACAAATCATATTTTCTTCCAAAACATTTGGGTTCATTTTGGTCTTCCTACTTCTATTGTAACTAATGAAGATTCTTGATTGGTTGGGAACTTTTGGTCAAATTTGTGGGACATGATGGAAACAAAGTTGAAGAAGAGTACAACCTTTCATCCACAAATAGATGGACAAACCAAAATGTTCAATAAAAAACTTATTCATATTTGTTGCGGCAAACATTCCTTCTTGTGGGATGAATAGTTGCATTACATACATCATACATAGAGTAAGGCAATGCATTCTTCCAAAAACACATCGCCATTTAAGGCATGTTATGGATACTTACCAAGATTTCCATTGAACTTCATCTTTGAAAAAGATGTTGCCATTGAAGGTCATAGTTACTCGATAAGGCAAGGAATTTCATAGAGAAAATTTAGTTGATACATCACATAGTGCAGGAACAACTTGAGAAAAGTCAAAGTAGCTACAAGCCAAGGCATGGAAAACGTCGGGTCGATCATAAATTTCAAGTTGGAAATGAAGTTTGATTATATATAAGCAAATAGAGACTTCAAGGGGAAGGTAGAAAGCTTAAACCAATCCATTATGGTCCTTTTAAAATTCTCAAAAAGATTGATAACAATGCATTTAAGCTTGATTTGCCTCCTTATATGCCACTATACTCTATTGTTAGTGTTGATAATTTGAGATTGTTTGAGTCTTCTCTAATTGATGATAAAGGAGAGTATGTTCAACTACCATTAATAGATGATTTCTCACCAGAATATCTAGATAAGCTTCAACAAGATCTCATACTTGACAAGAAAAACCAGAACTTCAAAGAGAGGGGATGTTGAATACCTTAGAGTGGGACTCAAGGAATAAAATCCTTATCAAGCCAAATGGATGTAGACTGAGAAGGTGAGGGAGATATACCTTCACCTACTGAACAATTGATAGTATATGTTGGGGTCCAAAAGGCTTCTAGTGGGGAGGAATGATCAGGTGCTCACTCTTTAGCTCAAAAATCAAATTTCTCTGATTGGCTCAAAACCTAAACTAATGCATCCATCTTTTCAAGATTATTGCAATGCAATTTATTTCACTGAAAATCGAGTCCAAATGAGGGAGAAAAGGCCTATTGTTCATTTTCCTAAACAACTAAAAAAATTGCAGAACAGGACAAAATGGTGACATGGCAGTACAATCAGCATGATGGAAATCTTCTTCAGTTTTTTCCCAATGAGGCTATGACAAGTGTCACTTCAGGATTCACTAGTTTGGGTATGTGAATATGAAATTGCCCAATGACTACCAAGGTGGAATTATGGGTTCATGGTGAAAATTATGTGGAAATTAATTTTTTTTAGAAATATAATATATATATATATATATATATATATATATATATATTATATATATATATATTATTATATTTATAATATGATTTTAATATCATATTAATTAATATTATTAATATTATTATTATTATTATTATAAAAACCTTATAAATTTCAAATCCCACATATAATATAATATTATATATAATATATATATATATATATATATATATAATATATATATATATATATTATAAAAGGGCACATTTTGAATCTGATGTACTATGGTCAAATTCCGAATTGAATACAAAAGCAATGAAATATTTGTATGGCACAATGTTTGATATGGGTGGAAAAATGTATTAAGGGACAGGCGAAGGGTGGGTCGAACTTGTGACCTCCTGCTCCCAAAAAATGTTGCATAACCATTGAACTAACGATGGATTTGTTAAATGGTGGCACTAACACTATATTTATGCATACAATGATGCTAACGGTGGAGCGGAGGGAGACAGACCCCTCACCATACAGCCACACTATTAGACCATGGGCCAACCCTAAAGGATAAGTGGGCTTAGGGCGCCTGTAATCCGAGTGTAAGTTAATTAATATGTATTTACATATGGAGGAAATTTTGGAGGCGTGCCTATTTTGGCAGTGCTAACTAGAGTCTTCTCCAATTTTAATGGGGTTTCCTAGAGAAACATTGAATGAAGCATATCTTGAGCAATTTTCAACCATATTGACCTTAGAAAGACTTGTTCTTGCCTAGTTTGGACATTCCCAACACACTAGTTGGTATCCAGAGCCATAGAGCTTTTAAACAATATTTTTTTCCACATTGAGCTAATACAGAGGCATAAGCCATGGAAGCTGGACCAAGAAGATGTAGCTCAGGAGGGGTGAAATCCTTCATCAATACACTAGGTTAATGTCTCTTGGATGGTTTGCTGAACTGTACATGCTTGTTGCTCAGTATTTGTTTTTGAAGATATTTTTCTCATGAATATCATTTAAAAACTTAAGGAAATTTACCTCATTATATGCACAAACAACGAATTAAACCTCATCACAAGGAGCAATAAGCAAGCACATATTTATAAATTTGTAATTTTTATTAGCATGACAAAACTAATCATACAAAAACAGATCACAAAGGGAAACAAGGAGGAGCAAGTAAAGGTGGAAGATTATCTCAAAAAAGGCCTTTTCTGAAACCAAATCAAGGTCTGTCATCTATTAAAAATGACTCTAGAATGAAATGGTTTTACTGTCGTAGAAGTGCGCATCTATCCAAAGACTTTTAAAATGAAAAAATTGATGAAGCTAAGCATAATAAACACATAAGAAATTCAGGTCATTTTGCAGGAGAAGGCCTGAATTCTGATTTCAAAAATCGTAAGTTGTTTATGTCTAATGTTGCGCTGTTTGTTGAATCACATGATGTTAACACTTGATTTGTGGACTTTGGAGTTTTGATCCATATGACATGTAATAGGGACTGGTACAAAAACTTCAAGGAAATAATTAATGGCAGTAACATCCATCTTGGTGATGACCGTGCACATCAGATCGTGGGATATGGAGATATTTCAGTTACCTTACCAAATGGTAGTGTCAGGTGTATTCATAATGTTATGTAAGCATCTGGGATCAAGAAATGTTTGATCTTTGTGTTGAAAATGACAGATTAGAATATGAACACTGAATTCCAAAAAACACATTGCATAGTGAAATATTTGCTGGAGGAATGCAAACCTATTGCTTCACGAGTCAAAGTTGGAGACTTTTACAAGCTTGATGTCACCAAAAAGATTCATCAGGCACCGACTTCTACAACTATGTCAACAATTTTTTTTGGCATCAGAGGTATGGTCAAATAAAATATCATGTTTATTGTTTCTTCAAAAACAAAGTATGGTTAAAGAACTCCCCATGTTAAAGAATAAATATGTTTCTTGTGAAGGTTGTGCATTAGGAAAAAATCACAGAGATGAATTTCCCTCTAATTTTCATAGTAGAAGAAGATATGTATTAGAACTTGTGCGTTATGATGTTTGTGGACCCATGCAGAACAAATCCATAGGAAGTGCCTATTATTTTTCTTTTTTTATTGGTAATTACATAAGGTACACTTGGATTTACTTCCTCAGGAAAAAAAAGATGTTTTTTAGTATTTCAAACAATTCAAAAACATTGCAAAGAAGCAGACAGGGAAGTTTATAAATATCCTTCTTTTAAATCTAGGGGGAGAATACAGATGGAGAGCTTTGTCAAGTACTACAAGGATCATGGAATAGTGCAGTAATTCGCAGTACCCTACACTCCACAAAAAAATGGTGTTGCAAAAAGGAAAAAAAGGACATTGGTGGAGTGTGCACGGTGTATGATCAAAGGTAAGAACCTCTCAAAATCTTTCTTTCCAAAAGCCATTAGTATTGTTTTTTATTTAAAGAATAAAATTCCAACAAGGTATCTTGATTTCAAGACCCCATTCGAAGCCTTGTATGGTTTTAAACTAAGAGTTCATCATTTTAGGATATTTGGGTGTAAGGCCTTTACACATATTCTGAAGGAGAACATCTTATGAAACCAACTCAAGAAAAGATAGAAAAGATAGATCAACACATTAGAATTCAGTCTCTTCGAGGGGGCAACCTCCTTTACATTACATAAATGAACAATTCTTGGATGATTCAAATGAC
>APFE031636168.1:13539-60574 GCA_000404065.3 Pinus taeda
CCTATAACCTTCTTTAAACATGAAACATGGAAAACTGGGTGCAATTGAGAAGCTGCAGGAAGCTCCAATTTGTATGCCATAGTACCAATCTTTTGCAACACCTTGTATGGACCATAATACTTTGGTGATAATTTATATCCTTCTTAGCTTGCTTGAGGGACATTTGCTTATATGGTTGTAGCCGTAGGAATACCCAATCACCTACATCAAAACTTCTTTCGCTGCGATGTTGATCTGCCTGTTGTTTCATTCTATTCTGTGCCAACACGAGGTTATCCTTTAAGAGGTGGAGGACTTGTTGTTGATGTTCGATGTGATGTTCCACTGCTTGGACCTTAGAATTTTCTCTTAAATATGATGTGATGGATGGTGGTTGATATCCATAAAGTACCATAAATGGGGTCATTTTTTTGCTGTATGGAAGGAAGTGTTATACCACCATTCAGCCAGAGGCAACCATTTGACCCATTGTGTCTGTTTATCAGATACAAAGAAACGAAGATATCCTTCCAAACATTTGTTTACTATCTCAGTTTTCCCATCAAATTGAGGATGATAAGATGAGCTATGAGCTAATTGAGTACCAAGACAAGAAAATAATTTTGTCCAAAAATTTCTAGTGAAAGTGGTATCTCTGTCACTTACAATGATCTTTGGGTTTCCATGTAGCTTTTGAATTGTTTCCATAAATGTAGTAGAAACTATATTGGCTTTCAATGGATGTGATAATGCACAAAAGTGTGCATACCTGGTATCTTTGTCAACTACCACCATGACGACACTCTTTCCCTCAGACTTGGGTAAACCTGTGATAAAATACATTGAAACCTCCTCCCAACGTCGGCTTGGAATGGATAAAGGTTGTAATAGACCTGGTGTCTTAATTGTTTCAACTTTATTTTGTTGCCAAACCAAACATTCCGCCACAACTTTTGAATATATGATTTAAGGCCCTCCCAAAAAATTCCTTCTTAACCCTGTGGTAAGTTTTTAAAAATCCCGAGTGGCCTCCTAAGGGAGAAGTGTGCAATTCCATCAGAATCTTTTGTTTTATCTGGGACTTCTTATAGAGGTATAAGCGATCTTTGTACCATAACGAATCATTTTGGCAGCTAAATGTATCTGACATACTAGAATCTTGTTGTAACTTTCGAATAAGTGCCCGCACTTCTTCGTCATTCTTCTATTCCTCTCTTGCTTCGTTTATCCAATCTGGTTCGATAATAGAAATGGCACACAACAATGCTTCCACATCATCATCCTTTCTTAAGAGTGCATCTGCCACCACATTTTGCTTCACTTTTTTGTAGATGATTTCAAAGTCATAACCCAACATCTTTGTGACCCACTTTTGTTTCTCTTCAGATATAATCTTTGTTCTAAAAAGTATTTAAGGCTATCATGATCCATTTTTACCTTGAAGTGTCTTCCCATTAGGTAGGGTCACCATTTCTTAAGTGCATGGAGTATTGCCAACATTTCCTTCTCATAAATAGCTTTGTGTAAACAAATTCCCTTGATTGGACGACTTTCAAAAGAAATGGATCTTTCATCTTGCATTAAAACAACACCAATTCCATTTCCTGAAGCATCAAATTCCACAATAAATGTTTTTGTGAAGTCCGGTGTAGCTAAGGCAGGTGCTTGGCACATTGCCTCTTTAAGATGTTCGAAGGCTTTTGTTGCTTCTGGAGTCCATGAAAATGCATCTTTCTTCAATAGTGTTGTTAGAGGTGCTACTGTTCTCCCATAATTCTTAACAAACTTGTGATAATACCCTGTCAACCCGAGAAATCCTCGCAGATGCTTTATGGATTGTGGGGATTCTCCATTCCTTAATGGCTTTAATTTTGCTAGGGTCTACCTTAACTCCTTCATGAGATACAATATGACCCAGATATTCCACCTGTTGTACTCCAAAGAAACATTTGGATCTTTTTCCATATAATTGTTTTTCCTCCAATAGTTGTAGCACCCTGTCAACATGTTCAACATGATCCTTCCAAGACTCTCTATAGATTAGTATATCATCAAAGAATACTAGCACAAATTTTCTAAGGAATGGTTTGAAAATTGAATTCATCAAACCTTGAAATGTTGAGGGTGCATTGCTAAGGCCAAAAGGCATGACCCAAAATTCATAATGGCTCTCATGAGTTCTAAATGCTATTTTTGGAATGTCTTCAGTCTTCATTCTGATATGATGATATCCTGAATGAACATCCAACTTGGTGAAATAAATTGATCCATGAAATTCATCCAGTAATTCATCAAAGGGTAGTTTCCTTTACTACCCTTTCATCATTAGTGACCCTTTCCTGTAGCAACTTATTCATATTTATCTTCAATTTTTCCATGTCTCTCTTCAAATCTATCTTCAAATCATCCATCTTAGCTTCCACGTCATTCATCTTAGCTTCTACACCTTTCTTTAAACAATCCATCTTAGCTTCTACGTCTTTCTTTAAACCATCCATCTTAGTTTCTGTTCCTTTTTGTGCAAGTGACACTTTCTGCACTTGGTCTCATAATTTTGATATCTCATGTTGCATTTCTTCCTCTTCTTCATGAGTCATGCTAGAGCTTTCAGGTTGCCTACTAGGTGTTTCCATTTTCTTTCCTCGAGGCATCAACTACTAAAAATAATGCTTTACTATGCCTTCTGAATTCCTTCAAAATATTTTTTCAAACCAAGCTTAAGCAAACATTTAAAAAAATATACAGACCTTTTTTCACTTTGTAGGAGCTCAATATTGCCTCTGATGTATCTTTGTAATTTCTGATCATCCAGTTTTGAAATTGTGACCTGTGGTAGCCCTCTGTGTCCTCTTTCTGATGCCACCAGTCTAACCCCAATTGGCTTCTCCAATGAAGAGTTATTTCAAATCTTCCACAGTGACTTGATTATAGACTAATTCAGTAGAGCGAACTTGTACGACATGCCACATGTCCTTGTTTTGACGTTTGGCTCTGAAAAATATATACAAGAAACTACAGTCCGACCTCTTTCTGTACCTTCTTACGAAATTTCAATCTGATGTTGAGATAGAACGTTATGACGATTTTGCTCCAGGTCAATTGTTTTGAATGTAATTCAAGATTCTAGAAAAGGACCAACTTCCTCAGGTCATATCTCCGAAAATATACAACAAAAAGCTCTAAGTTTCGGACTTGAGATTCAGCGCGATGTCTTCTCAAATGGGTTTTGTTTTTAGCTACTGAAACGTCGCAGAAAACAATTTATAGCGAAAATACCACAACAACCTGTTTTGAGCAGTGAAACCCTTGAATCCAAATCTCTGATACCAAATGTTATGAAACCAGCTCAAGAAAAGATAGAAAATATAGATCAACACCTTAGAATTCAGCCTCTTCGAGGGGGCATCCGCCTTTACATTACATAAATGAACAATTCTTGGATGATTCAAATGACAAAACCTCCTTTCTATATATCAAAGTCTAAGGAGTCACAATATAACCCAACCGACCTAACAATAATAATCTAAAGCCACAAAAATAACAATAGAGGGATTCTATGGGGCACAGTAACAACAATAAGAGGACAATAGGGGCACAACAATATTAATAAGGGGTACAACTACAATAGTAATGGGGTAATCACTAGTATTATAGGGACCCAACAGAACAAAAATAAACTTGATGCTAAAGGTATCAAATGTATTTTTGTAGGATAATATTCATAATTTGAAGCATATAAAATGTTTTATCCATCGACTCATGGAGTATTTGTGCGTAGATATGTAATTTGCCATGAACTGCAGAATGAAGGTAATAAGGACAACAATTATGAATAGTGGCACATTCTTCCTGAAGTTGAGGAAAATAGAGAAGCAAAAGAATAAGATAGTGTGCAGCAAAAGGCCGAGGAAGAATCCAACAATATGGACATCACCAGTAGTCAGATCCCAATTAGAGATGGAGAATTATTTTCAGAGAACATAGGTGAAAACAATGAAGTGTGAATGAGATCTACTTGATAGATTCGCATGCCTGAAAGGTATAAGGACTATGCCCTTATGACTAGTGTTTTGAATGTCATAGAACCCATGAGTTTTACTGAAGCTAATGAACACGAAGAGTGGAGAAAACATCTGGAGGAAGAATATGAATCTGTAATTAAAAATAAAACCCAAGAATTGACTAAAGTACCTAAAGATAGAGAGCCCATTGGATATAAATGGTTGTACAAACACAAATGTAAAGCAGATGGTAGTATAGATAAATATAAAGCTAGATTGGTGGCAAAAGGGTACTCACAAGAGGAGGGCATTGATTATGAAGAAACATTTGCACCTGTAGCTAAATTAAATACTATCATAATGTTAATTGCAATAGCTACAAAATACCATTGGAATTTGATCCAATTAGATGTAAAATATTCTTTTTTGAATGGTGATTTAAAGAAGGAGGTGTATTTGACACAATCTAAAGGTTTTATGAAAAAGGGGTAGGAACATTTATTTTGCAGATTAAATAAATCCTTGTATGGGTTGAAACAGGCACCTAGGTCATGGTATGAAAAGATAGATTCCTTCTTTCTTTAGTAGGGTTTTATGAGGATCCAAAGTGATCCAAATATGTATACTAAGTTTGATGTAAAGGGGAATGTAGTATTGATTTCTTTGTATGTTCATGACCTAATTATTATAGGAAATTCAATCAAACTGATTGATGTAATTAAAGAGAATATGTCACAAGTATTTGAGATGAAAGATCTTGGTGACTTACATTACTATCTAGGTCTTGAAGTGTGGAGAGAAGTTGGCCAAAGTTTTGTTACTCAGGATAAGGATGTCAGAGAAATGATTAAAAGGTTTAATATGGATCAGTGCAAAGTTTTTTTTGTTCTAATGTAGCAAAAATGTGAAACTTCATTTTGATGATGGCTTAAAGGAGGTAGATGGTACATTGTATAAACAACTTGTTGGAAGTTTGAATTATCTTATTACAACTAGGCCTGACATAACATACTACATTATTGTGATAAATCAATTTATGGAAATTCCTCTTGAAATCCATTGGAAAGCAACAAAAGGAGTCCTCAAGTATCTTAAAGGAACAATTGATTTTGGTCTTAAGTATATTTATTCATCTGATGTTGAGCTAACAAGATCCTCAAATTCAATTTGGGTTGATAATCCGGATGATAGAAGATATACTACAGGCTATGCATTCAATATTGGATCTAGGATTGTTTCTTGTAGCAGCAAGAAGCATGATTTGGATCTTGGGGGGAGACCCCCAACATCTGAAAAATTTAAATGGATTTTGGGGGAGAGACCCCCAAGATCTAAAAAATTGAAATTTCAAAAGAAAAAGAGGAGAATACCCAATAACCAAAACAACAAAGAGTTTTTTTTATTAAAAACATAGAATAATTGTAAAAGATACATTATGGTAGACAAACTGTCATTTTACAAAATGTGACTTGTTACTGAAAGTATTTTTTAGTTACAATACCACGGGTCAATTCAATGGGTGAATGAATACCATGGGTGGATGTCACAATACGACGACTCAATTCCATGGGTGAATGAATAACATGGGTGGATGTCACTTATAATACAATGGGTGAATAAATACCATGGGTGGATGCCACTTACAATACCATCGGTAAATTCCATGGATGGATGAATAACATGGGTGGATGAATACCATGGGTTGATGTCAATTTCTATTCAAATAATTTCTCCCTCCTTAAGAAGCAATGGTGCCCATTGCATGAAGTCCCCTCCTACGAAGCCTTTATTGAATATGAAGAGCCACTGAAGAGAAGGGTTATATGTGGTTAACCCATAACCATGAGGAACAAAGATCCAAGGATAGAGATACCATGTAACTCTTGTGACCAACTGTGATAATGGAAGTGTACGGCCTAGCAAATGGACTTCAATGAAGTGTTGGTTTGTGGATGATCCATAACCATGATGAACAATGATTCGAGGATAGAGATACACTGTAATGTTTGTGACCAAGTGTGATACTGACAATGTGTGGCCTAGCAAATGGACTTCGATGAAGTATGGGTTTGTGGATGACCCATAACCATGATGAACGAAGACCCGAGGATAGAGAAACCCTGTGATGCTTGTGACCAACTATGATACTAATAGTGTGCGGCCTAGCAAATGGACTTCGATGACAAGGATTTTGTGCGGTTGACCCATAACCGTGATGTTGGTGGTTGATGAAGCAACAGGTGCCTATATAGCCTAGGGTGGGAGGGCACATCTCCAAACAACCCAAGCCGAATGCTGCTATCTTGAAACTAATGAATGTTAACCAGGTACCTACTAAAGTGGGGTGAGAAGGCACGTCTCGAATGGGGACCTGCTCTGAATGTTGCTCCATAATTAAAATCGACATAACTCGATCAATATAACTCATAATATTTATTATAACATTTTTTTTGAAGCAGACGGATTATTTTTCATCTTCCCATGTGTTTGAAATCCTTATCTGGGCACTGTAGAACCTCAGATTCACACTGCAAGTTTTCCGCTGTCACAAAAGTTCTGAAAAAATAGTTGATTTTAAATCAGTGATATCTCCCACATCTGAACTCCGATTCGACCCATTTTTTTTTAAAATTAAGTAATTTTTCAAGAGGAGCTCAAATATACAACCCTTTTTGTGAAATTCTACACAAAACAACTGAAAAATGATAGGAGAGTCATCATCCACGAGTTGTCGTCAGGAAAAAAAAAAACTACAACATCGCTGATTTTAAATCAACGATATCTCTCTCATCTAGAGTTCGATTCGACTAATTATTTTTTGAATTTTGGTATTTTTTCGCAAGGAGTACAGATCCGTTATTTTATTTTTTAAATATTGTACCAAATGTTTCAGATCTTATTTGAAAACTCATTGCCCAAAAAACAATTCCTGCAAAAAAATGAAAAAATACAAATTATTCCTGCTTCGCCCAAGAAAGTGCTCTATGGAGGTCGCAGCACGTGCCTAAAGTTTATTGAATATTACTGCAAAAATTTGAAACTGAAATATGCATGAAACCCTCATTCCCATCGAATCATAACCTCCTCTTATACCACTGATCCAGATTTTGGGGTGAGGCCCCCAAGATCTTGAAAATTGAAATGCGAGAAGAAAGAGAGGAGAATACCCAATAAACAAAACCACAAAGAGTTTTTTATTAAAAACGGAGAATAACAGTAGAAGCTACATTGTGGTAGACAAACTATCCTTTTACAAAATGTGACTTGTTACTTATAATATTTTTTAGTTACAATACCATGGGTCAATTCCATGGGTGAATGAATACCATGGATGGATGCAACTTACAATACCATGGGTAATTTCCATGGATGGATGAATAACATAGGTGGATGAATACCATGGGTTGATGTCATTTTCCATTCAGATCAAAACAAATTACTCTATCTTTGTCATCTACAAAGGCAGACTACAAATATTTATGTGCAACGACTTATCAAGTTGTTTGGTTGAGGCGAGTTCTTCAAGATATTGGAGAAGAGCAAGAGAAGACTACAATGGTCAAATGTGACAATTAGAGCTCGATTAAGTTGGAAAATAATCTAATCATTAATGCAAGGACAAAGCATGTTGATGCCTAGTTTCATTTAAAAAAGCCCTTTGGGAAAATGGAATTTGAATTGTTTAGGAGATCTTAGGTGTGGAGATTAATCATTTCTCCATTAAAGGGGAAACTTAGAAATAATGGAGATATCTTATTTTGATTATTTTAATTATATTCTAAGATTAGATTTAGTTCCTATTTTCTAGGAGATTGTTGTGATTTCCACTATGGTAACCATTATATTTGTGTATGTGTGGTTGCCTTAATCAATAAATGCAACCTTGTAGCAGTCTCACCTGAGTTCATTTTTAATTTAATTTGTCTTCCTATTATTTTTAGTGAAGTGAACCACCTTGTGTATTAATGAGTGCTTATTTGTGTTTGTGAATTTATATATATATATATAATGGGTTTGGGGTTCAACTATAAAAATAGTAATTTGTGACAAGTCACATGAAGAATCAATTCCTCATGGTGACAAAATGTGGTAAGAATAATTTTATTGTCTAATTTAATTAAACAAATATCTACATTCGGTAATTTAATTAGACCAACATTTACATTCGTTATTTTCATGTCAAAGTAATTTTGAATACAATATGCAAAAAATAAATAAAACATGGCCAAAATTCTGCAAACTCCAATGTTAAACTAACAAATTTATAACCAAAAAAATATCATATATTTCTAAAGT
This sequence comes from Pinus taeda, assembly GCA_000404065.3. Lineage (NCBI taxonomy): Eukaryota > Viridiplantae > Streptophyta > Pinopsida > Pinales > Pinaceae > Pinus > Pinus taeda. The sequence continues at coordinate 21,816 of APFE031636168.1, forward strand.
AAAAAAAAATAGTTGATTATAAAAAAAAATTACGCAACATATAAAATTAAATATTAAAAAGCATGCGAAAGGCAATATAAAAGGAAAACATCATTTAAAAAAAGGTACGGTACGAACCGTCAAATTTAACGCCCGAAATTTAACGCCCGACGATGGTCAATGTTGATTGAAATCCTGAAATCCAATATGCACAGAAATAGAAAACTAGAAAGTAATGTGCACGGTACCTGTACGTGCCGGAAATTGCTACCGTAATTTTATGTATAGCGAGGAAATTTAGATCTTATGGCCGAGAGGGCAATAATGGTCATCAATGTTGATTTAAATCTTTAATACGATTGCAGGTTTTTGTAATTCATAATGATGTTTGAGATTATTTTTTGGATTTAATATATGAAATAATTTACGCTCAACTTTTGGAACTTATTAATAAAATTCATCTTCGAGGTTAAAAGGATTCACATATGATTAAACCTAAAAATAGTCTCAAACCTCCTTAATATTAAATAGTATTAGTCTCAGGCGGTGGCAGCGGGAGATTGCTGTTGAAGAAAAACTTGTTTATTCCCGGCGGCAATAATTGGCCAGCCTTCGGTCTGCTGGAGAAGGATGACGTACAGTGTGGTGAAGAAATAATCCTATCGTCGGCAAGGAGTGTCACCAACGCGAACAGGTTATCGATCAAGAAGCCCCCATCGCCTGGTCTTCGAAAGACAAAGAAAGCCCCATCGCCTGCATCGGCCAAAAAGGCCGAGGAGGTATTAAACATACTGCGCAAAGGAAAAGCAAAGGCAACCGAACAACGGCTTCGCAGATTCAGCCATAGCCTCGAAGTTGGCCACATACTGCTGACCTGCCCTAGATCTAATATAATAAACGTCCAGAACCTCAAATCATATGACATTCATGGAGATCATCTTGCGGTACGAAAGAAAATCTACAAGCGCAAGCTTGATTCTGCTCCAAGCCCGGGAGATGGCGATTAGGCCTTTTAACATCATACAGATTATCAGGGCAGCGATAGGGGCAAATATACTTGTGAATTATTTGCTTGTCTATAACTGTTTTGATTTTATAATATTATATATTTTATGAATTTTATCTAAATTTAAATCAAAATTTGTTGAAATAGATGTAATCTGTTGGCTTATATAATCTGAATGGATTTCTTTTAGTCTGTAAATTTATTTCTCCGTTAAAAAATTTAATCTAAATACTAATAAAAATTGATTTCATTAAAAGTATTATATTATTTATCTTAAATTTTAAAAACTAAAGTAGTAATGTATAAAACATTTAGATTGGCCAAACTCATGATAATGTCTCGTATAATACGCTGTCTAATATTTAGTAGTAATTTTTTTAATAAATTATACTTTTAACTTTAATTTTTTTGCGATGTAGGTCCAGATTTATTCAAATTAGCATTAAATTAGTTTATAAAATTGTCTAGTGCGTAGCATAAAGCATTATTAAAATTTTATAAAAGTATGCATATTTTTCTTTATTTAGATTGAGTTGTTGTTTGGTGAAAATTTGTATTTACTCCTCTAAACCATTGCTACAGGAACAGTAGCAATTTAATGATTTAAATTAATAAGATTTTTTAATATTATTCTAAAATTATTACATTTTCATAAAAGCCTTACTTATGCTTAAAACTCATACTTATAAATTTTATTTTTAATGGACAGTAATGGTACATATTCCATAAATATAAAACATAAAATTTATTATTTAATTATGTGTTATTATTTTTACAACATTAACAATTTAATATTCATCTCATATTTTTCTTAACTTCTATTCATTTAGAAGTTATCAAGACTTCAATTATTGAAAAACTTCTTTCATTCCAATTTACTAAATTTTAAAATTTCCTTAAAAATTTGCATTAAAATACATTAAAATATAAAATCCGAAAAATTATTTTTGAATTGATTTTGATATTAAAAATTTTATCACCTATATATATTTCAGAAAATGAAAGGCAATGTTCATAATTCTAGTTAAAAATATAAATTTAAATTTGATTATTAAAATTATATATATGTATAAAGATTTTTATAATGGAATTCACAATACTTTATAATAAAAATGTTAACTTGTGTACTAATTTGGTACAATATTATATGTCAATCTCATGTTTTATCAATGCAATATATTAAAAAAATCTAACTTATTTCACATTAAATTATATATTGTTTATTTTAATTCAATTTTTAAATATTTTTAATTGAATTGAAAAACTAAATGAGAAAACTATTTTCATAACAAATAAAATCTCATCTCTGTCTGTTATTATTGCTAAAAATATTTCATATTTCATAATGATTAAATCCCTAACATCTACCTATTAATTTCTAATACTTAAACTTAAATTATAAAAATATCTAATCCCAAAATACATATATGTATAAAATATTAATTTAATATCTATATCTATATATATATATATATATATAAACAATATATTCCATTAAAAAAAACATATACCTCACAGAATACATCAAGGTCAAAAGTTCACCAGAGTAATCAAGATATGCTGCTTTGAAATCATTGCCCAATGAGCATCACTGTCGTAATCTAACACCTAAACTACATAATTCTCTTGCCAATCATGAAGTGCCAAAGAAACTCTAAAGAGAAATAGACTCCGTAAGTGCCCAAAAAAACACTCGACATAGCAAAGTTACTAACATCCATGTTATGTCCACCAACACCATAAACATAGCCAAAAAGATTTAAAAAGTTAAAAATATATTAATTTAATTTAGAAATATATACCACTCATATTTTAGTTTAAAATTTACCAGATTTCATGAATTATATATAATTTACCTACAGATAACTTTCATATCGATTCATTACTATATATATTACCTACATATAACTTTCATATCCGATCATTACTATATATCACTGTGATATCAAATATCTTACTAATATATTAATTTTAAAATATCTTAAAAACTATACATATCCACTTAAATTCAAAGCATTTAACTATTTATCTAAAACTCTACGTACAAATAACCTCTATGTACAGTTACTGCCAATGTCATCCTAATCTGTATAAAACTCTGCGTGCAAATAACCTCTATGTACAGTTACCACCAATGTCACAGGAGATCACAATCCCATCCTAATCCGTATTCCCTATTACACATTTTTTCGAATGAGCGAATATTTCCAACATTCTCATGAAGTTTAAGCAGTCGATGCTATTGCCACTGTCTGAGCTTTTAATATGGTCACCTAGATTTTGTCATTTAGATGAGTCATGTATGTTTTATTTTTCTATTTATATATTTTGGATTTTTTTTTAAATGTATAGTATAAATTATTATTAAAATCAAACTCATAAGACCAAATCAAAATTAGAATTTCAAATTCCAAAGTGCTTCACAGTTTAGATAGTTACCATACCCATTCAGTAATTTTGACAACAAATTTGTAGTTATATTTGTCCAGCAAATTGCATTTCCATAGGTCTTCCATCGAATTCCATGTTAGGTGAAATAAATAAAATTTTAAGTTTAATGATAACATTGTATAAACTGTTTTAGATGGTGCCTTTGTAAATACATAACAGGTATTACATTTTTTTTTTCCATTGGAAAATCACATGTGGCATCATAGTGCTTACATTGTGGCCGAAGCCAGTATAGAATACGGCCGAAGCCGGCAGATACGGCAAAGCCGTCACAAGTCGCTGAAGGGGGACCTTCGCAGGTTCGAACACGGCTGGGGTAGCGAAAGCCATCCGCCCCAGCCGTCATATCATGCACGCTGGGTGCATCAGGTATTACATACCAAGTAGTAATTAAATCTTTTTTATTTATTGAATATCACATTAATCTCTTTCGATAGAAATCCTCTTTCAGCTAACAAAATCAATAGATAATTGACCAATCGTTGATATAGTTTGAATGGTCTTAAGACCATAAAATTATAATTACAGTATTTGCTTATAAAGCGAATAGACTTTATACTCTTCTATAAACTTATAAATTTAACCAGTCCAATCCTTCTACGGAAATATATAACTATAAAGTAACATTATAAAAGGCGGTACTGTAAGAAATTTACAACAGCGATTCTAAATTTTCTAAAGAATCTCAAAATCAAAATATATAAGTCCACCAATAACTCCAGCCATTGATGCTTTTGCTGCACAGTCCACTTGATTCTTCACTTCAGCAGCACTCCAGCTATAATCCAAGCAAAATAAAAATCACAGAAAATCTGAAAGCACTTCCAAGCTATCCTCTCTCTCAGTTAGATGGTGTAAACAACTGAAGGGGATTGAGATGCTAGCTTGGGGACCAAACAGATGAATTTATAGCTAAGTTTCCATCAAGCTTCTAATGGCTATGTGTCAGTGTTCCACAGATCAAGTCAGAGAACTCCAGATGGACTAATGGACCACTTCAGAAGCTCCAACCAGAAAATTAATTAACTGCAGTTGATTTCCTTAATTTAAGGAAACTACTGCAGTTGGTTTCCTTAAAGGAAGGAAAGACTGCAGTTCAGTTCCATAACTGTAGGTAACAGTTGGTAAACATTAATGGAGCTTAACATTCTCCCACTTGGTTCATACATCCAAACTTAATGTCTCAACTTGACAATCTGTATTAAGTAATAGATACATGAATCATGGCGATAAGTCCTCTAATAACGAGTGTTATCTTCCATGTATTACTATGTATTACTATGTATTTATTCTTATTATAATTTATGTGGCAACAATTTCTTAATGAATAAACCTTATGTTTATTCTTGGTCCTTCTTAAATGAATTTTTTCAAATCAACTTAAGGTGCACATAAATATGAAAAAAACATCACAATAATTAAGAATTTCATAACATTGTCCATACAATGAGAAACTACATAATGGAACCAAGTCCCATATTCATTACATGATCCTTGATTTTAAATGGTGGCATGCCCTTAGTCAAAGGATCAGCGATCATGAACTCAGTGCTGACGTGCTCAATGACCACTATCTTTTCTTTAACACGTTCCTTTATAGCTAAATACTTAATGTCGATGTGTTTATTTCGACTCCCACTTTTGTTGTTTTTAGCCATAAATACAGCAGCTGAATTATCACAATATATTCTTAATGGCTTAGAGATAGAATCCATAATTCTAAGCCCAAATATGAAATTCTTAAGCCATACACCATGTACATTAGCCTCAAAATAGGAGACGAACTCGGCTTCCATAGTGGAAGTGTGAGATTTTGAATGATCATTCTCAAAACTATGTTTCTGGTTTGATCACTCCCACTGATCAAGTCATTTTCAAGAAACTTAAAATTGAGGCTTAATAAAATTTCATGTTTTACCAATGTAAATCATGCTCAAAATTGAATCTAATGACATAAAAATTGCCTGTGGGCTAAATTTTTAATCAAGGAGATTCAATTATTCATTGTTTTGAACTTTATGATAAAACTATTCATTCATAACTCCTATGGGTAGGTTATGAAACTTTATCCTAATTAATTATATATATATAATAAAAATTCCTGTGGGATAAAATTTATTATATTTAGTCTAATTAATTACAATTTAATGTCTAAATAATCTTTATGTGATCTAACCAATCAAAATATATAGTTTTAATTAATTAAAGATGCTCTGGCTATTCTCTAATTAACTAAAATTATATATAGATCACTCGACATTATTCTTTACATAAATGGCAATTTGCAGTCAGCATTGCTTTAAATAACTGCAAATTGTTTGTTCAATTTATAAACAAAACCCGGAGATTGACTGAAGCAGCATTGGTCTACTTTGCACTTGCATAGCAAATGCAGTTTGAAGGCTAGCTGGCTTGACTTCAGGCTCCGTCCTTAAGTTTATAAATCAAACAAAATTAAAAAAAAAAAAATTAGACCAAGTAAGAGCCGATGTGAGAGCGCTGATATGTTTCACAACTCAGGAAAGCGATCCTTCAACTAAGATGCTGTGAAATAGCCCACAAAGGGCAACCATGTCTAAGATCTTTCAACTCAGATGTTGGAATGCTCCTCAACAAGCTGAGAGCTTTCTAAACTTCTAGCACATTTACTGTGATATATTAGCAAATTGTTCTTTAAATACAGGCATATTAAAACCAACAGGCGATCCTGCTTAAGGGTAGACGCAGACAAGAGATGTAAGGGAAAAGATGGTTGCAAACCACTTGAAAAGACAATTTTTTTTTTTTTTTTTTTTTTCATAAATAAACTTATTATAGAGTGATCAGCTCTGACTCAAATTAGATCACTAAGAACTAGTTGACAAATAGTTGAAATGCACTAGCCAGTGATAGTATTTGTTGGATTGACAAAATAAGCTGCAGACCTGTGAAGCATGAGAACCACACTCCCAGGGTTACTGTTCCCAAGGTTCCCTGTTTCCGGGAGTAGGGAAGCCAGAAAAAAAAAACACTCACAAATACCCAGAAATGGCATGTCGAGAGTGTTCTAGGAGCTCCCACTCTGACATCCCCATTTAGAGAGCTGCTACAGTAACATTCCTAAAGTTCACTTTTGTTGAGTAAATTCCAGAAATACTTAAACGCCTTAGCTTATCACAATTAAGCTAATCAAATTCAAGTAGCTCAATGCGTGAATTATATCCATTCGAGATCTTATCAAGGGATTCAACACTTATCATTATTGGGAGCATAACACCGAAATCAAAATGAATTAAACAAATGGGCAAAGACTGTTGTGAAATCCTCAGTTTTACAGTTTATATATCAGTGAAGGTCAATCCAATATCTGTTGAAGTGCAGAATAACATTATTGAGGCACGAGTAATTCAAATAAAGATTTCAGCATATAAAATTACTCTTAAGTGATACTTCCATCCTTGAAATAGGTTGAATTTCATCCCAATGCCAAATGCCATTTTACAACCGTTAAAATGGTCAGATTTCAGCCCAATGCCAAATGCCACTTTACAACAAACGTATTATAAACCAATTGCAATACTAATTTTCAACCACCTTATTTTATAAACTATTCTCGGTCAACCATAATAGTCTTTAATATTGGTTGCCAATCTAGGTTTGCTATGCTTTCATTATACTTTATGCTCAAAGAATTGAGCCATAACTTGATACCATCAAGTGCTATGAAAAGAAATATTACAAATAAGTAAAACTTCCCGCCTGAAGTCTTTGAAAACAATTGGCATATCAAAAGAGTTTTCACCAAGGCGTGCTCTCTCCAGATTCACAATTTCAATCTCACTTAAAGTGATTGCCAAAAAAGGTGAGTTTAGCAACTCTATCAAACAATTGCCTGTAGGAAATATAAAAGCATAGGCCTTGAAAGGAACTCCTTGGAATCCAAGCTTCCTTGAAGGTGTATCAAACATTAATTGGAGATCTTTTAAGCCAAAATTAAATTTATTGGAAATGTCATTTTTCAGAATCATGCAAAGAAAACGGTCAATAAAAGAGATTCTCAGTAAGATTTAGCATTTTATTTAAGGGATGCAAAGTCTATTGGTATGCATGAACAGGACAGATCCATTTTCACCAAGGGGAGGACTTGAAGAATCTTTACAGAGATTCAATAGCAGCAAAAGTTTCATCGGTGAAACGGTGATTTAAATTTTAAAGTTGATCTTGTTCAATTGACTTCAAAAAATGCATGCATTTACTTCCATAACGGAGTTATTACTCACTCTGTTACATCATCGATGGCTTAATTGCTATAGTAGACTTACTAACTCATTCAACCATCCATGTTTACAGCAATTAAACAAAACCGCTCACGAAAAGAGGCCGAAATGAACCATCCAAAAGGTAAAGGTAGTTTCAAGGAAAGTGAAAAATAGAATTCAAAACCTTTAAAGTTCAAAAATGCAAATCAATTTTGGCAAAGACACAGTGCTATTACTATTCTCAGCAAAGTTTAAACGGTCTGAGCTCAAAGATTAGAACCAGGCGGACCATGGCTATCCCGCTTAAAGAATGCAAGAAATGTCTTTACCCTTGCAACAGAAACCATGAATGGGGAATTGCTTTCCGAATACTTAACTGTGGTATCTCATGGAGTGGTCATAAACGCAACAATGAATGCCAACTTTCCACAAGGGTAGTATGCAAAATAAACCTTGAATGCTTGCAGCCTGGGTCATAAACGTCACAGAAATCTGTGATTAGTCAATGAAATGCACAAGAAAATGTGCCGTTTCTTCAAAATGAGTCAAACCCTCAGCTAGAGAATTTTTAATGCCAAAATCTTTTCAAATACAGTCTCGAACCCACCGCAACTATTAAAGCAGATAGAATATCTCAGGAAACCCTTGCAGCCAATAATTTAGAAATTTAAAAGCAATTTCTTCCAAAGTTTTGTCTCCAAAATTGCTTTGCGATGGATTAAGGTTCATAGATTTGCTTTAGAGAACGTGTTCTCAATCTTAGGGCTGGGACTTCAAAATGCTTCGCTGCCACTTTAGAGGAAATCCACGGCTACTCCTAGAGAAATAATGATAATTTTCTATGCAAGAAAAAATAAGAAACCCTTGGCTAAAATTAATCTTGCAGTGAGATATAGCTTTGAATTCCTGTGATCGCCCAATGGATAAGGTCTGCAAATTTGGAATTCGATTTTAGTGGAGAAATTATCATAAGAAAACCTCTTGATTTTTGAAACAAAGGCCCTCCAGCCCACGGATTTCCACTAAGATTTTCAATGCAGCCTGAGCAGTAAAGTAAAAGCCAAAATCTAATAAAACTCTACATTTATCTGCATATCAAAAGTAGATCCCAAAACTGACAATAGATCGGACACATTTATGAATATCATGGCAATTATTGTTTCAAGGTATTTGCTGGACTTTAAACTCAAAAAACCCAACAAATTCTGTTTTAAAAATTTGACAAGATCTAAAGCTACAATAGAGAGCTAACATAGAGGATCAAAGCACTCTTCCTGCCCCAAAGTGAGTGCATTTGCATCTCTGGTCTGAAAAAATTTTAAGAAGCTAAATTTGTGGCAAGCATATTGTTGGAAGCTTCAGGTCCTTGTTATATATATATATATATATATATATATATATATATATATATATATATATATATATATATATATATTATTTTTTTTACATTTTCTGGGGTTTGAAATTCAGAAAATTTCAGTGGTTTTGAGTTCATATAACTCGGGAAGATTGCTGAAAATGGGGCAAATTTGGAAATTTCAATGATTGCGATTCACCAGAATCCGAAAGACCGCTTAAAACGGGGCAATATCACCGCCCTTACACTGCGCCACTTCATTCTGGAAACATTGTTGTTCAGATGGCGCTTCTCAGGCACTTCTAATGGTGGCGGCGGCCAAATATATCTTGGCAGCTACCCTATCTCACATTGCCTGCCAGCGAAGGTGAATGCAGCCAGAGGCAACCCCACTTGGGGCATTGCCGCGCATTGTAACTTTATTGGCATATGAACACATTCATTCCTCGATTCAGAATAATATAGAAATGAGCATGACATATGCGTCCAATACAAATGTATGGCATCCATGTGCACACGATATCAGCGTGCCAAATTTTGTAAACTTATGGGGCAGGGAAATTGGTACTGATTTTTAAATCACTACAGATTTGCAGATGAAACTTCAAAAACAGAAGTTCCCTAATTCCAAATAACAACATGAGATATGCAGAACACATCAAGGCAGAGGTTTTGCTGCTCTGATACCAAATGTAAGAAATTTACAACAACGATTCTAAATTTTCTAAAGAATCTCAAAATCAAAATATATAAGTCTAGGAATACCTCCAGCCATTGATGCTTTTGCTGCACAGTCCACTTGATTCTTCACTTCAACAGCACTCCGGCTTCAATCCAAGCAAAATAAAAATCACAAAAAATCTGAAGGCACTTCCAAGCTATGCTCTCTCAGCTAGATGGTGTAAACAATTGAAGGGGATTGAGATGCTAGCTTGGGGACCAAACAGATGAATTCATAGCCAAGCTTCCATCAAGCTTCTAATGGCTATGTGTCAAGTGTTCCACAGATCAAGGCAGAGAACTCCAGATGGAGTAATGGACCAGTTTAGAAGCTCCAACCAGAAAATTAATTAACTGCAGTTGATTTCCTTAATTTAAGGAAACTACTGCAGTTGGTTTCCTTAAAGGAAGGAAAGACTGCAGTTCAGTTCCATAACTGTAGGTAACAATTAGTAAACATTAATGGAGCTTAACAGGTACATGTACAGAAAAGAAATTTTGATGGTAGGGTCAATAGAGGGCAGTAACGGTCATCAATGTGAATGAAATCCTTTTTCAGTAGGAAAAAAAGCTATATATTTATATTGTATAAATCAGCATAATGTCTTTACATAGATTCTTGTGCTGATTTCTCCACAACTAGAAATTTAGCAGATTGTATGATAGATGTCCTGTATATATACAAAATGATTTTGATGGAGAAAGAAAGCTTATGATCATCAGATATATAAAAGAAAAATGATTTCCATGACAATAGAGAAATATATATTCATATCTTTGCTTGCGTTGTGTCGATGCATAGACCTAGTATAAGAAAAAATATACCAGAAATAAACCATTGATAAAGAGTTATATACTAGGAAGACAAAAGTCTTGGATTCCAGTTGTTTTTCGTTTTAATCTACATCCTCCATACCCCTTGGGGAGAAGTTAGGCCCTTTTTGGATAATGCATTAGCTTTCTTATTATTTGTTCTCGCAGTGTGTGAAATAGTATAGCTCTTCTTGTTGTTCCATAAAGCTGCAATCCTATCCAACCATCCAAAAAGATGAATGTTTTTTATGTTATGCTTTGACAAAACATGATCAATTATTAACTTTGAGTCTCTGTAGATATGTAACATCTAAATGTCAAGGAAAGTACAAAAGGAAAGGAGCCCTACTAATGCCACCGCCTCAGCTCTGTTGTTGAATCCGTGACTAGCATTCCAATGGATTTCAAAGGATTGTTCATCTGCTTTCTTGATGAAAACACCGCATGCGCTCATCCCCTGTTGTCCGTCAAAAAAGCACATGGTGGAAGCATGGACATAATTTCCCTGTGTCTTCTATCGATCCTATGCCTTTTGTCTATTGTCATATTGTATTTCCTCTTGCTATTCCTGATCCGTCCTGACATATCCAAGGCATTCTATACATGTAGGATAGATGTAACAATAGAGGAGTTGGGTTCCACTTTTGCATCGAATAGCCTTCCAATTCTCCATTTCCATATTTCCCAAATGGTTAATAATGGAATGGGCCTCCATCCTTTATTCATGGTGCTCCAAATTTTAAAAGCTTCAAGAATAGAAGGGAAGGAGCCATGAGTGAAACCAAAGTGAGCCGCTAGATTTTCCCAGATACCTGAGAGCATGTGAGAAATAGATGGATATTATTTTCAGAGTTGTTCCTACACCGGAGGTAGATTGCAGGCTCATGGCAGTTTCTTTTTTGTAAATTTTCCAAAGTGACGTTCCTATTGTGGAACACCAGAAATGCAAAAACTATAATCTTCTGGGACATCCTGATTTCCAGAAAGTAGAAGGAAAAACGTCTCCAATATCACCTTCCTTCGAGATTAGATGTTGCTGATATATTAGTTTAGCGTGGACAGCCAAGGATCCACCTAGGCCCTTCCATATCAGAAGGTCATTATGGGCAAAGCGATAAATTCCATGGGCATGCACCGATAATAAAACATCATTCCATTGAATCTCCAAGTCATCCCGGAGCTGTAGTTCATTCACTGTTTTCCAAATGGGGATGGATCCCTCCCATTTACTAATTGTGTTCGCCCAAAAGAAAATCCTCTAGAGCAAGTAAGCGGCTATTTGAATTTTTTTGGCACCTTTCATCGTGTCCGATCATTATTTTTGCTCTGTCTAGAAGTTCCATATAAAGTTTTGCTTCAAAAATGGTTCCAATTTCCTAAAACTGCTGCAAATAGTTGATCCAAGTGGGGTCCCAAAATGATTAGCTCTGATCTAGAATTTCATGTCTCTATTGTTCATGTATTTGGTGCGCATGGCAGAGCTCCACAATGAGTCACCCATAATTGCTTTCCAAATAGACTTGCATAAGAGTGTCTTCCTAAAATATGATAAATCTAAAATGCCCCATCCTCCCATGTGTTTTGGCTGAGTCAACATAGATAGTCTAGAAAGATGATATTTGAAATGGTCTTTTTTACATCCCCATATAAAGTTGGCAATCATCTTGTTCGTGTTGTTTATAATAGATGAAATATAGAGCAAGTGCGTGCAGTAGACAATTGTTTAAACAAGAACTATTTGAGTCAGAATCAAGCGGCCTCCTTTTGATAGGTATGTATACTCCCATGCTGCAATTTTCTTATAAAATAGGTCTGCTATCCAAGACCAGTCCACCACCTAGTATCCAATTGATTTTAGATTAAATCCCAAGTATTTGAACCCATTATGGAGAGGGAAAGCTTTGATGTTGAATAAGTGAGAAGGGAAAGTTATTAGATTCCCATTTATGTTTTGAACATATAAGGAGGATTTCCCTTCATTAACATTCATACCAGTGGCGCATTGAAATCTTTCCAAGATCTTATGAAGGCAAATCCAGGTTGTTCTTCATAGCATTGAAGTGATGAGAATGTCATCGACAACAACTTATGGGATATGGATATCCATCTACAAAAAGGAAGGGGCCAGCAGAAATTCTATTGAATCGCCCTCTTGATGTGGAGGCTGAGAGAGTCCATTACAAGAATGGAAAGCAGTGGAGATTAGGAACATCCTTGCCTAAGCCCCCTTGCTACTTTAAAAAAAGACGTGGGTACTACGTTGATCAACACTTCGTAATTTACCTCCTCCACACATGCCATGATCCATCTAGAACATCTGTTATGTAGTCAGATACTTACAAGGAGACAACTAATGAAACCCCAGTCAACACTGTCATACGCCCTTTTTAGATCAATTTTTAATATAGCAACTTCCAGTCCCTGTGATGCATAGAATATAGGGATTCCTGTGTGAGTGCTACATATTCTAATATGTTCCTGTCCTTGAGAAATCAGTGTTGTTCAAGAGTTAGATGGAACGATAAAACATTCCTCATTCGCATTGCTATGATCTTGGATATAGTCTTATACAAGAAGTTGCATAAAGAAATGGGACGGTAATCTTAAAAGGAAGTAGTGAGTGTTTTTTTAGGGATTAGGGCGATATAAGTGGAAGTACTATTACCACTTAATCTTGATTCTTCAACCATATTTATAATATAATTTTTAAACAAATCAAAGAAGTAAATAAAGAAGTCAATAGACGAACCATCCAACCCCAGGCATTTGTCTTTCTGAAATGATTTCATCATTGTCAATAGTGACCTCAGAGAAAAGTGCAGCATTTTGTTCTTCTATGTTGTTCATCCAACATTTAAGGGTACCCCTCTATGCCCCATAGGATATCTTCTATGTTATTACGTTTAAGTCGTTATAACCGTATAAAAAGTCCAAATGATCCCTAATACATTCGAACATCATAGAGATTATCAAGGGAGACGTAGAAGTAAATGTACGGGCTGTGAATTATTTGCTTTTCTATAATGAATCCATTGAGGATACACCCGAATCCTCAGTATTCAGCATTATATTACAAAATGAGCAGTCTGAATGGAGATTATGGCTAAGTCGCAAGTATGGCTGACGCATAGCTTTGGATACAAATTACCGTTTTTAAATAATAGCATACCACACCGGTTCACACTCAACGCCCTAGCAACGAAGACCATCCCCGGCAATACCCTCTTTCTTATTATTACATTGATTTTTATTTTCTAAACTATTTCTTCGTAATCCTTGAAATAATTTTGATATTTTATTGGGATTGTTCCATATTACTTTTATTTCCCGTTGTGACTGTTCTACATTTTATTGAAAATAATTGAGAAAAAATGACCTCTATTTCTTAAATAAGACACTGAATCCAAATTGAATATTATTAAGATCCAGTATTATTAAGGTTCAGTAATACAGTATTATGACGCTTCAACTTTGAAGAGAAGGTTATATTTCAGCTTTAAGGGTTTACTTTTAATTAACTTTTCAATGTTGAATATTTGAAATGTTTTTTCTTTTCATATCATAAAAATCAGCCTACTTTTTATCATTTTTATCATGGGAAGTTGTTTAAAACAACTATGATATGCATTTATTAAATATATTTGAATAAATACATATATGATATGCATATATTAATATTAAAGTTTGTATAAAAATTATATGAGGGAATTTAATAAAACTATTTGCTTAAATTCTATTTACTGGTCTGAAAGAAATTTAACATGCATCAAATCAACTTTAATCCATGATGTTGAGTGTCATGTTTTGATATTACTAGGCATATAGAATACATGCACATTGACCTCAGTTCTAAAAGGAATAGAATGAAAGATAATAACATACATAGAGAAAAAAATGATAAAGAGAACAATGATGTGGTAAAATCTCAGCTTTTATTATTTATAAATGAACTAGTAGAATACTCTATAACACGTTTGTTAGAATGATGGGTAGTTTTCTTTGAAGAGAGAGATAACATGTACATGCATTTGAATAGAACCTAAAACGAATAGAATGAAAGACATAGACATACATAGAGAAAAATATAACAAAGATAACAACGATGTGGTGAAAGCTCAACTTTTATTATTTATAAATGAACTAGTAGAATACTCTATAACACATTGGATAGAATGGTGATAGTTCTCTTTGAAGAGAGAGATAACATGTACGTGCATTTGCAAAAGTTGTCACAAGAGGCCAAAAGAATGAGTAAAATGAAACCCTATAAGTATAAAACTGTAAATCTAGAAGATGAATCATTGAAAGGTTTGTAGGGCTCAAGGTTGTTAATTGGTACATCAAAGTTATAATGGTGTGACTTTTGCATACAATATTTGACTACAACTTTCAACTAGGACATTGGATTGCCTAATAGCTCATATGCCTCTGAATTTCCAAAAAAATTATTTAGGGTGTAAAAAATGCCCTAGAATTTTGAGACCCATGAAACCGTAGAAATGATCCCATGAAGACAGAGAACCATTAAGTAAGTGGAAGAGGTGGGTGGTTCTTGGTATCCACATGGATCAATCCTCCCCCCTTAGGTTTCAATGGTCTTCATTGCAAATTTCGTTCAGTAGATGGGGAAAGTTTGGATTAATCTAGCTCTTGGTGAGTCACTTGCCTTGGTGAAGAAGCTCACTTGTTTTGAAAAATTAGTAGAGTTTTATGTGTTGTTGGTGGGTATTTTTTGTCCTGGTTTCCATGACTTGATCTAGTGATAGCCTATACAATATAGTCAAGCTTGAGTTTCACGGGGGTTGAGGTGTCCAACAAAGGTGAAAAATATGGTCAAAGAAATTCCATATGAGGTTTTACCACACATACTAAGAGATACTTTCCCTATCCATTCTAAATTTCATGGCTTAAAACATCCAAAAAAATAAATTATAGAAAAATGTTGAAGGTGACTTATTAGAAACTACGTTTAGGATAATTTATGAACCCTATAGTTAATAGGGAATATATCACCTCCATCATTTCAAAATTTCATGATCTAAACCATCCCTTAAAATAAGTTATAGTGAAAACACAAAGACTCACATGTTGGAAATTGGTTTCAAGGTCTTTTAGGAATCCTAACTTCCATTACGAATATTTTAGAAAGCATAATGAACCAATGTTTGAAATTTTGATGACGTGTACTTAGATATCGTGCCTTCGTCTCCTCAAAATTTCATAGTTTGAAACATCCGAGGAAAATTTAATATAACTTCAATGTTGAGTTGTTCTAAAACAAATTTCACACTCTTCTATTTTGGAATGATATTCAATCTTTTCTCATCCACTTTTTCAAAATAATACTACACTCCACCCACCTATTTTATATAAATGTTTTTTTTATATCCTTTATCAGAACACTTCATGTAGGGTCATCTTAATTCAGAACGACACAACACATATGAATAAATAATTCCCTTTTTATTTTACCTCTCTACATGTTTCTGGAAAATACCATGGTATTCGAAACCCATTCATTGGAGACCCCCATTTCACTTTTTACATTTTCACATGGACCTCTTATTTTATTATACTTATGATGCCTTAATATAAAATTAATGGAAACATTAAGCAATAGGTGATCAGTAGGGTAAGGTGGATTGGTAGCCTACACTATAATGAAAGGTTCGGTAGGTGAAATATGAATAGCGATAGTCCGCGCCACGATTCTTGGCTGAATCAATGGGTTGGTAAACAATAATTTCAGTAAATATAGTTCTACAGAAGAGGAATCAAACTACAAGTTAGAGGTAACATGAATTTTGAAGAATTAGGTTGAAAAGGCAATTTCCACAGAATTATAAATGTTACTCCAAGGACAAGTTAAAAGGAAAATTTTCTTACCTCCTTCAGTGAAATATTTTGGGGGCCAAAATCCATTCCAAATGGGAATGTATGTTCAAAACTTGGATCATTTTGTTGTTTTCCATTCATATACATGCCTTTCGTGTGGAAAAATTAGAGAAATCATCTTACAAGATAAGTTTTAGTGACAAGACCTAGTTTACAGAATTGTTGTTAGAAACTTTTGCAAGCTACTTTGAGGCCTTAGATGATGTTTTTAGGGGTAATTTTTTTTTTGTCTAAGTATTGCATCCCATGATGCTTTTCCAATGATCTAAGAAAGACATAAGTGGATTTGTAATGCAAAAGTTATGCCTTTCAAATGTTGACTTATCATGATTGACCACCATAATTCAAGTGGATGCCATGTAAACCCTCATTTCTCATGGAAATGAGGTAGCCACATGGGGAAAATGAAGAATAATCTAGAAGGATCGATTTTTAATTCATGTTGAGGATTGAATGGGTCAAATTTAACCTGAAGGCGGCTATTGGGCTATGTTATAATCAAGGCTCTCTAGGGAAAGGATGGTTTATTATAATTAAGTGCATTTTTGTTCTATAGTACAGAAATGTATATGAGAGTGGATGCAGGTAGAGTAAAAAAAGAAGGATTATTTTGTGTAGTATCTCATAGACCACAGGTTTAAGGAAAATCCATAGAGAGAGATAAAGTTTGTACTTTAATCATTTCCATTAAAAAATGGAGAGTAGAGAAGTATCACCTTCTAATTTGGTTATTTATATAAAAGATTTTGTAGATCATATATTTGTGTTCATTATGATAATTTTATATTGTATTTATCTACTGTTTATTTTTTGGCATCACATCAAATACATGCATAAGGATAAAAATAATAACTAACAAATCCAAATATCTAAGAAAGCGCAACCCTCATGGTATAGATTTCATTTTTCAATCAATTTTATCACATATGTTAGGAGGAAATGTCCAGTGGAATATCCATGGAAATGTAAAAATCAAGATATTTGTGACATTATACATTAGGAAGAAATATAGAACAATAGAGAGTGTCATTGTAGTTACCAAATTACTGATACCATATTTGTATAATCGAACACAACTTGGGGAGGTCAACATGAATATAGAATGCCTATAAAATCAAGGTCTTCAATAAAACATCATTGACTGTATGATTATACATTATCTAAATGAGCATGTTATAAATTATTTGATTTATATTTACTCATGAGTATCATTAATAGAGTTGAGGGAACACACCAAAAATGAAAATGGACACAAAATTAAGCAGTACAAATCTATTGAGTGTGCATAAGATAGTTAGTATAGAACATGAATATATTTGACTGGATAGGAGTCAATATGGTCAAGAAACTATCAATCACAATAGATCTTGTCACTGGTGATTACAAGCTCCACTTCATGGTAAACCCATTTTGCAAGGTACTAGCTAGTTTTTATATCCACTTCATAGACAATGAACGATTATTGATAGGAAGAGATTCATCATAGGAGTATGATCTATAAGCTATTATGGAATTCTAGGTGAATAGTTTATCATAACATTTCTTATAATATTTTGAAAATATTACATTAGGAAAACTATTTCCTTAGTTGTCAATTTAATTAATACTAGATTAATGTTTGAACTCATGAAATAAATTAAACATAAATGAAATAATATTTAAATGAATGTATCATCCACAAAAATGAATACATGATTCACATTGGGAAACTTGGTTTAAAGATACAAATATCTAGCAGTTGAGGCCTTCTCTTTACTCACCCTTTTTTTTTACTTAGAAACTGTAAGTAAAAGGGAGGGACATTCACTGTGAAGTTGCTTATGGAACTATGGGGTAAATGGTTGATATAGAATATACTTTCGCCTTTGATATTCGCTTAAATATCACTCTTAGATTCTCTATCTGAACCCGTTTTTATTTATTTTGACTTGGCATTTTAACAGTGGCCGATAACAATTAGTATTAGGGTTTTTCCACCCTTAACCCTTAATTAGTGTTAGGGTTTTGGACCTTCTATAATTTTCTTAAAATTCCATATGTGTTTATCCCCACGTGTGAGTAATCAGGGATGATGCTACATCCACTTGTAACATGGTAGTCAACAAGGTAGGTAAAATTATGAGAGGCATACGTTATACAATTGGGGAATAATTCCAGTGTTTTTTTCATTCCCTCAGAGGTATTAGTTGTTAGAATAACATTGAGAGGATGAGAGCTATTATTGAGAGTATTTGAAAACAAATAAAACAAAAATTTCCATTTGATGCCTCGAAATGGATGTGGAAGTTTCTTGAACCCATATGTCAAAATTGCGATGTACCACTAAAATTGTCCCTAATAATGTATTTATATAACTAAAAAGTAATAGGATATATGAAATATTAGAAAATGACACATTCTATATGATACCTCCCCACTAAAGACATATTTTGGTCACCAAACATTTTTCCTAAATGAGGAAAGGAAATTTTTCATATACCTTCCACCTGGAGTATCATTTTTCCTTGCATGTTTTTCTTTCAAACCAATCTTTGAAAGATTGTTCTACCCATGTTTAATACTTCTGCGACCAAATTTGTTTGCTCTTATACCAACTCTAACTGATTGTCTAGTGCCAATTCCTCTATGATACGTATGATATGCTCCTTATTTCCTAAGCCAACATGGAAGAATCTATTAATCTAAAGATGATCTGAGGTTGTCATTGATGTCAACCCAAGCAGCACCAGGGCTACCCTAATCTTGAAAGGGAATTTTGACTTGACAACTTACTATATTTTGAGTCAGGGATCTTCTAGATAGATTCTACTCATCAAGATGCTTCCATTGATATATGTCACGACAAGTAATTCTTCACGATTCGAGAGATATTCATGTTTGAAGTTAGTAACCCCAGTTATTGGGCTAAAACCCTATCCGGTTGTGGCACGGCACTCATAATTGGTTATGGTAATTGAATAGTCAATAATTAATAATTTGTTAAGCTCCTAAAACCCCTCCAACATTCTCTATAGAAGCCCCTCTCAACTTTATAAAAAGAAATCTCATGTATCCTCCAAATGTAGTGATCGTGACCTTTTGGCTATAACATCATTTATGAAAATTATTAGATTCTGAAATGAAAACCCATTTGATTCACAAGCCTAGTGAATGTTGTGACCAAATTTCAGATGTTGGTTCGCTATATTTTCGGAAATATGATTTGTGGAAGTAAGAGTTTTTGTAAGCTCCTGAATTTCATCTCAAAGAAGTGACCTTGGGAAAATCATCATAACTCTCTCTCTCGGAAGAGGATTGCAATTTTCTAATCAGTGATGGATAGTGCACATACTGTAGTTTTACGTTTATCAATTTCATAGCCGAAGGAGGAAACAGTGACATGTGGCACATCATATAATTTCGCTCTATTGAACTAGTCCATAATTAGGTCATTGTGATAGATTGGGCATAACTTTGTCTTGAAGAGTCCAAATCGGGTCAGACCTATGGCATTGGAAAGAAGACTCAGAGGGATACTACAGGACCGAAGATAACATATTGGGGATCCAAAAGCATAGAGATACATCAGATTAAACATTGTGCTCCTAGAAGACGAGAAAAAATAGATCAAGTGCTGTCAAGGGGTGCAAAGGACCAGACTTTCTAGGGAAGTAAAGTGCAAGGTGTAGAAAAATGATGTAGCAGAGGTAAGCTACAGGTAAGTATCTTCTATATATGCATGTTCATTTCTTAATTTCAATTGGTTCTTTATATTCTAATTTGTTGTTTTTGTTTAGCACTGACATATGCTTTACAAGATGAGGTAAGTTTTGCTATTATCATGTCATGGGTACTTTCTTAAAGAGTTTTTGCAGGTATTATATATTCATCAAGAGAAGACTCAATGCGTAATGTAATGTTCTGAATAATGACAAATGGTAGCATGACGAGAGTAGCAATCGAGGTGTAGAACAAAAACAAGTTCACCACATGAAGTCTTCAAGTGGGTAGCACGACATACATCCATTGTAAAAGTATCATTGTACAGAGTCATTGTAAAAGCATCCTTGTAATGTTAGGAGGTCTAGGATCATAATTAGGTGGTTATGTCATAGTTGGGGTTATGGTCTAGTGTGTCGCCTTCTTCTACATCATTCTATATCATCGTAAAGTGGACCATTTTCCTCGGTATCAAAGTCCATTCTTCTTTTATTCTTCTGTAAGGTGGTAGGGTGGTGCTAAGCTATTGCATGAAGTCACCAACAGGTTCAAGGCTATGAAAACTTTATGGTGGCACGGTGGTGCTAAGGTGAGTTGTACCTCATTGGGTGTTGGGGCATCCGTTCAGTTGAATACTAAAGAATCTCGAGGGTTGGAGTGTCTAGCCAATTGGAGATGGAGAAGAATGATTTTCTAGAAGTCTAGGAAGTTGTTCCTTTCATTTTAGTTGGGGTTGAAGATGAAAGAAATTATTAAAAAAGCGTTTGGTAGTTTTTGACCCGGAGGAGCTTTTCCACCTAAAATATTTGTGCCTCTTGTGTTCTTTTATTTATTGTTATTACTGCATAAACGTTAATAATAATTGAAGATTAACTAAGGCTTTGAAAAGATTTAAAAGTTTGAATTGTAAGAAAAATTGATTCATGCTCCCCCCTTAGTATTTTCCAACAGAGTTATAGAGTCTTATATTTTTCCACATTCATTACTATGTTAATGTGCATGTATAGTGGTAGATTTTGGGTATATGTGTTATCACCACTTTTCCCAATACCTCTAAAGGATTATACCGTAGATCCTTCATCTTCTTATGATATCTTTATAATCTCTCCCAGTTTAGCAATAACACAATTATTTCTGCCACCTTGAAAGATTTATCATCTTTATGCTTCCAATGCTTCTATGATTTTTGCCTTACTCCTTGATATCCATATAGAGCATCAAAATTTGAATGCATGATAATTGACTTGTCCTTTCATCATATTTGTATGAGGCATGAGGATACGCATCTTTCTAAACATATCAACCCACATAAATGTATTGTCATGTTACTCCCTATTTGATGGAAAACCACCCACAAAATTAATGGAAATTCTTTCGCAGAGTTGAGTGGATAGAGTAAGATACGGTATAAACCATTCCTTTTATTGATCAACTTATCGATATAAAAAAGTATGCATATTATAATATATTTTTTTATGCCTTTCTATGTTTTAGTCAAATACACATATCTTTATAAGTTGAAAATTGTCTTCCTAACATCAAAATGTCCCTCAAAATAGAGGGTGTGATCCTCTCTAATAAGCTACAATATTTCACCTTTATGAACAATAACGTATCAAGCTTGTGCAACAACCCACTCTTGAGATAAAAATTATTCTTAACATCACCTTCTTCTACATCAATTTGGACTTTTGGCTACAAAAACACATCTTTGAATTCCTCATATTTTGTTTATGAAGTTTTCCATGCATCATGTCTCCATGTTCCGTAGAGTTCCTAAAGCTATAATATTGAATGCGGTTTGATTTACAAACTTCCATGGATATTCCATTCTTTAATATTTTACAATATTTATGTTAAATTATACTTAAAAATCTAAAATCTACACTATGAAGGTTTACTTCTCTTTAGATTTATGGATATATAAGTTATTGTTTATTTTTTATGCATGCAAATTATAATTATAAATAAAATAGAAATTAGTGAAATAAAAACTCACAAATCACTATTGGCAAAAGATATGACTTGGTAAACCCTTTCAGGAGAAAACCAAACTAGAAGGTGACATCACTCCTCTCATTATCTGAATAAAAAATGGTTGAAAGTACAAAGAAGTAAGGCATGTGGCTCATGGGTTAATATAGTGAAGAAATCCTTTTTTTTCCTCTCTCCCTATCCCTCTCAGCGACTCTACTTATATATGGAACAAAATGCATTTCAAAAGAATGGAAACCATTTTTCTCCTAGAACATAGCCCGATAGCTTACTAGCAGTTAGGTTTGACTCCTTCAACATTTAACCTGAGTTACAATATGGACTCTTCTAGAATCTTCTTCATTTTGATCATGTGTATATCCCCTTTTCCATGAATAGTGAGGGATGACATGGTATACTGTTAAATTATGTTAACCAAAATAGGAAGGTCAACTTCCAAGTGGCATAAGTTTTGCGTACAAATTCCAATTGAATATATCCTTTCATCATTCAAAATTTCTTTGTGTGTAGAATAGGAAAAAGAGGTTATGTGCTAAATAAGCTAATTTCTCCCCCCAATAAGTCATTTGAAGGTTTCAAACCCTAATTTTCCAAACTAGGTCCCACCAATAAAAAAGGTGCTATGAGATAATTCTTTCAGTTTTTCCACTCTTAAAGCATCAATATTGATGACAAAAAATATAATGATATAGTCTAGAGAATGGGTGGGATTGAGAGCATGTTTGTTGAGACATTATTATAACCATTTTCATATTTGATAAGTAGATGAAATTGTTACAAAAAAACCCACCCACTGGTAATATCTCATTTTTTGAAGCTTAACTTGGGCCTTCACATACTACAGTGGCTAGTGATTTGTCTGGGTAATGGTTTCGTTTTCCATTATATAGTGCTTTCTCCTCTTAACATCTTCAACTAGATCATAGAGTTCCGTATTATATGTAGAGTAGTTGAAAACATCCCTAGAAAACATATTATAATGCTAGTATATCATCCTTCCTCACAATAATTCCTCATATTACTATTAAATTAATAAATGATAATAAGAGCAATAATAAAAAATTTGAAAATGTTGAATAATTTGTTTTAATAAAAAAAGGAAAAGGTGAAAATAGGAAAAGGTAAATTTATGAAGAATAAAAATTTTCAAAAAGATAAGATAAATAAAAGTTTGCATGATGACAAGTCGACCCTATGCATGGATCTTTTCTTTCGATTTTTGTACAAGGGAGTTCTATTTAAAGGAGAAGAGGAAGGATGTGAGGCATGCTTTTTGAGAGAATTATTTACAAGCAAGGATTAGGTATTGGTAGAGGTAGTTGAATGCGGGATTAAGGGTGGTCAAGAACATAAAAATATGGTACAGTTAACCCTATGGTTACTTGGAGAGTAATCCCTCACATTAGTTGCATTCAATTGGATCATATTGGAGAATAATAGTCTCAAGGAATAACATGATATTTAAATTGCTTTTTCACCTCACCTATAAATTTTTCATCACTAATTATTCTTATAGATTATATAATTGTTAATAAAATATAAGTTTTTCATCACTCATTATTTTTATAGATTATATAATTGTTATTTTTATAGATTATATTGTTAATATATATGTAACTAATGACCTTGAATTTTAGATGAATTTTTGTATCAATATATGTTTGTTAACTAATGACCTTGAATTTTTAGATGTAATTTTTATATAATTAGTTTTGATATTTAAAACATCAAAAAATTGCTGCAGCATAATATTATAATATATGATACTTTCAAGTTTCCATGCTTTCAATATTTTTATAAATTATATAATTGTTAATGAAATATATATATGTTTGTAAATTAATAACCTTGAACTTTTAGATGTAATTTTATATAATTAGTTTTGATATTTAAAACATCAAAAAAATTTGTTATAGCATAAGATTGCACTATATGATAGTTTCCATGCTTTCAATAATATATTAATTAATAAATAATTAATCCAATTATAATAAAAATCGGGACAGAAGGAAAAAGTACAATACCTTTCTTAATAAAACATTACTTAAGAAGATTTTTATAAGAAAATATAGAGCATGCACATACTTATACTTCGTTTATGGTTTGAAATTCCCATTCATCATGTGACAAAAATAAATAAAATAAAAGCCCTGCTAATGAACACTTAGATTGATTCAATGGCGACCAAAATGTAATAAAACCAACGGTTAAATATTTTGGAGTACCACCTACGATTATCATTAAAATCAATGTAATAGAGACCAAATCATGACGTTTGTCCCATTACATAATCAAAGTAATACAAGAGAACATGAGTAAAGTAAAACGTTTGATCTGTTCATTTCGAGAAAAAAGGCACACCGAAACAAAAATCCAGACAAATATATAAGTCTCGAGAGTCCTAGGATATTTATTTCTTAAAAGTAAGAGTTAGTTTTCTCATCAAAATACGATTAAAATATTATTCACTCAATAGTTTTAGTAGACAAGTTATTAATGTTTTTTTTTTTTTTTTTAATTTCAGTATTATTAAATTTCTACCGTCTTTTTATTTCAGCGTTACTAAATGTCTACAAGGCATATACATTAATATGGGTATTATAGTGACTTATAGTTAATCACAATTAAATAGGGACAAATTTTTTTTTATGTTTATTTATAATCGATTATTGTTGAACCAGTTTAATATGATTAAACAAACCTAACCATAGTTAATGTTACTTTACAAGTTCTACTATGATAAATTTTGTCTAACCATAATCAAACAATATTAATCATAGTTAAACAAGGCTAAACATGACCAATCATAATTAATTTGGTTAAACCATAGAAAACCATGTTCAATATGACCAACCTGAATCAACTATGAGGAGCCGTAATTAATCATATCAAGATGACCAACTATAATTAACTATTAAAAAAAACGGTAAACAACATGATCAAACAACAATCAACCTTAATAAAATATAAATAATAATTTTTTTTCATAAATATTCAACATCAACTAACACAACAACATTAATAAAATAATTATAACAACATTAATAAAATAATTAAATATATAAATTACCATCATTTTGTACATTTCATACCCTTATTGACAATTTCAAAACTTGGAAAATAAAGTCAATCAAAATGCTTTAACTAATTTATTAGAATAATATATCAAAATCTATAAATTTATATCATATTGAATTTGAGTATTAATTTACTCATCGTAATCATTCATCTATGCTGCTGAGAATTTATCCTTTCAATTTTTTCTTTTGATCTTTAAGCCCATCACCCTCACAAAAATAGACTTTCTTTAAAGTGGAAAGATTTGATCGATCTCTTCATGATCTTTAAGCCCATCACACTTATAAGCATAGACTTTCTTTCAAGTGGAAAGATTTGATCGATCTCTTCATTACCTTGCCTCGTCAAAAGCTGTGATTGTTTCTTAACAATATATTACGCAGGGCGATTTAACGGCCTACGTTAACCGGTTTGCGCTGATCTCACCCGTTGTAGTCATTACACTCTCTTCACAATGTTCCGAGTTTTGATTATTTCTGTGAGTATATTTTGGCTTTTAATTTGAATTTGTTAAATTTGGCTATTTGAATATTTGACTTCTTGTTTGTTGGTGTATAATATATATATATATCTATATATATAATTATATATTTATTTTAAATTAGCATAATAATATTTAAGATCCTCTTTATAATTTTTTATACAATAGTCTAAAATCAATAATTTCTTAAACTAATATTATTTATTATAATTTCTCATAATTTTTTTTAAATTATATTTTAAATTTTTAAATCTTTTTCATTCATAAGTGTAGATTTAGTTGAGTAGGATTTTATTTGGTTTTTATTTTTATATTTTTTTTTTTATTTTTTTAAACTTTTTTTTTATCAAGGTGGATTGGTAATTTGTTGGAGTAATATGTGTAAATCCCGAGATCAAATCTATTCATTTCTATTATAATACTAAGAGTATATTCAATAGCTCGTAACTCAAACATACCAAGTGTTTATGATTTAAAGTGTTTATGATTTAAGAAGTGCCGGGCCTCCAAAAAGGTGTGGGAGCCTACTCCTCGAGCCCTATCACAAGGGGCCAAAGATACCCTCCCATAAGATTTTGAAACATGTTAGTAATAATAATAACATAATTTTAAAGTCACTTGAAACTAAATTGATGTATCAGATTTTCTTATTAATAGGACAAGAAACTATTAAATTTTATGAAAATGCATATACTTTACAATGTCTAAATTACATTACCTTCTTTGAATTACAGTATATTATCAAAATTTATGTTTATTTCTTTAAAATTATATTATAATGAAGATTATCCTTTCATTAAGGAACCTATATACTTTACTATGTCTAAATTGCATTAACCTCTTTGAATTACAATTTATTCTAAAAAAAATGTGGTTATTTCTTTAAAAACATATTATAATGAAAATTACAATCTAATAACCTAAATTTTATAAGTTTTCTCTAAATCCAATTCCATGAAATTATTAATCTTTCATTGAAATCTTGATCCATGCTTAAAATTCATATGCATAAACTAAAATATTCTAATATATGATAATAATGACTAATCTGTTGAGTTCTTTCTCTTCTACATCTCATGTACGCTGGACCAGTACTTGTGTTAATTATTTGAATTCTACAATATGATTCCTCATACATATGACATACTTGAACCTGAGCTAATTTATAAATCCTATCATGAATTTTTCAATGTGTAATATCTATTTTAGTGAGAGTTACAAGTTAAGCTTGGGCATAGATATGTTTCAAACATATTTGTTCATAGGACTTTGTTTTGCATCATGTATTATGCTTGAGTTGGTTGAATATTGTGTTTTCTGTTGATATGTTCTTTGTTGTTTAACATTTAGTTTCCTTTATTCATCATGCTCTTCAGTTGCTAATTCCTTTGCTAATTCAATCACATGATCAACATTGTGGACATACTTCTTAAGAATGAAACATGGAAAACATCATAGATTTTCAGTGTCAAAGGCAGTGCAAGTTAGTAGGCCACTGGTCCAATGCTCTCAAGGAGTTCGAAAGGCCTGCAATACAAGGAAACTTTTAAGGATGGAAATTTTTCTTGAAGTTTAAAAACATTGGGGAATCTCACTAATCCCTAATATGAAAACTATAAAATGTTTATTGACATATTTGTAAAATTATTCAAATTTTGTAATGATTTTATATATAGTCCCCATATAATGTTGGTGATTTTTAAAGTAAAATAATTTTATATTCTAAAATATAGGCGAATTGTGTTCTGTAAAATTGGAAATTGGTGAATCATTTTTGTCGAAAAATCATGGAAAATTATCCCAATATGCGAATATTAACCCTTAAAATTTTCCATGCCACAATACCAAGGTGTTAGTTTGGCACTTGAACCAATTTGCAAGGGGCTCCTTTTGGGCTTGATGTACAAGTAAACATTCTCCCCAACCTGGAACTCCTTAAATGTTCTATGTGGATCCTCATAACTCTTCTTCATGTCTTATCGTTGCTTCAAATTCCTTTTAATAACCTACATTTTTTGTTCCATCTCTACCAACATATCCAATCCAATCAATACCTTGTTCATTGGATCACTTCAAATGATGGAGTATTACAACTCTGTCCATAAAGTGTCTCAAACAAACTCATTCTTAAGGATTCCTCATAACCATTATTGTATACAAAATCTATCATCGGAAGATACTCTTCTCACTTCCACTATTGATGTATGACATACATCCTCAACATGTACTCAAGAATCGTGTTAACTCTCCTTGTCTTTCCACCTCTCTACGGATGATAAGTTGTATTAAAAACCAACTTTTTCCCAAATCCTACAAAAAAATCCTTCCAAAACCTGGAAGTGAACTTGTTATCTCTGTCTAACACAATTTTCTTAGGAATACCATGCAACCTCACTATCTCTCTGGTGAAAATCTAAGCTACCTCACTAACCAAATTAGTAGACTTCACAGGAATGAAGTGAGCTACCTTGCTCAAACTCTCAACCACAAGCATAATGGAATCATGTTTTCTAGATGTCCTTAGTAAAATTGTAATGAAATCCAAGGAAATGACCTCCCATTTCCACTTAGGAATCAGAATTGACTGCAATAGACCACTTGCATGCTTTCAGTATACATTTACCAGCTCACAATCCAAACATTTCATAGCAAAATCAACCATATTTTTCTTCAAGTTTGGCCAATGGTAGGACATCTTAACTATTGTCAATCTTCTGATATCCGAGGTGACTTGAATATGGCTTGACATGAACCTCCCTCAAGATAATATTCTTGAGCTCACTTTTATCTCGTGCATAAATCCAGTTCCTAAATATAACTAAGCCATATGTCATTGAATGATATTCCTCATCACTATTGCCTTCACCCTGTTGTTGTACTTTGTGCCTCAAATATTGATATTTTTCATCATGTTGCCCTGCCAGTAAGATCCACTCCTCCAAGTTTTCCCCATAAAATCTAACTATTGCAATGTGATTTATTTTCACTCTTCTACTAAGAGCATCTCCAACCTTGTTCTCTCTATCTTTAATTAATCTCGAAGTCAAACTTGTTGAGCATAGAAAACCAACTAGCTTGTGTGGTATTCCGATTAGGTAGATAAAATAAGTACTTCAATCCACTGTGATCACTCATCAAAGTGAACCACCTGGTAAGAAGATAGTGTCTCCACATCTTCAAGACATGGATAATATCTTCCAACTTAGGATCACGAGTCACATCATTATGATCGTTCTCATTCATCTTCCTCAACTCGTAGCATACTACAAATCCTTTCTACATTCGAAATCCAGTAGGTCCCCTCTTGCAAGCATCCGTATATACAACAAACTCTTTGTTTGGACCTGCAATATGCAAGGTTGGAGCATTTTTTAGCTAATTATTCAACTGATCAAGACTAATTTCACATTCCTCTATCCATTCAAACTTCTTCTCTTTTCTCTACAAAGATGTAATAGGATAGGAAATTTGTGAGAAGTTCCTAATGAAACACCTGTAGTAACCTGTTAGTCCCATGAATGATTTGACCTCATCCGCATTCCTAGGAGTTTCTAACTCCATGATAACTCTGATCTTCGGGTTCCACTCCTATACCTTCCTTGGAAACAACATGCCACATGTAATGAACCTCTGTCTGAAATCAATTACATTTACTAAGTTTGGCATACAGTTGATGATATTTTAACAATCTTAATATTGTTTCGAAATGCTCTTCATGTTATTCCTCATTCTTAGAATATATTGGTATTTCATCAATGAATACCATCATAAGCTTGTCCAGATAAGGACACAACAAGCTATTCATAAACCACAAGAAAGTAGCCAAACAATTAATAAGACCAAAAGGAACTGCTACAAACTCATAATGTCTATACCTAGCTCGAAATGTGTTTTTGTAGATATCATATTATTGATGTATACCTGATGATACCTTAGTCTCAACTCAATCTTCAAGAACATTATTTCTTTCTTCAACTGGTCAAACAAGTCATCAATCCATAATAATGGGCACTTGTTCTTAATAGTCACATTGTTCAACTGCATATAGTTAATGCATAACCTGAGAGTACCATCCTTCTTATTCACAAGAAACATTGGTGCACTCTAAAGTGAAAAGCTTGGCCTAATATATCCCTTATCAATAATTTCCTTCAACTTGAACTTTAATTCCACCAACTCTAGATTGCTTAAAATGTAAGGTTCCTCCAATGTTAGTGTTTCTCCTAGTACCAAGTCAATAGTGAAATACACTTCCCTATGAGGACGCAACTCTAAAATATTTGTTGGAAATACATCTCGAAATGGTTGCAACACCAGATACCTCTTCAAGACTTATGCATCCTAAGCATCTTTTCGTTTTTCTCTAGAAATATGAACTATAAGCAATACACATCCTTTCCTAGTACTGTGTTTTGCATGAATAGTTGTAACCATTCTCAATGATGTAGGCTTCTTCTTACCCTATAATATTCCCCTTTCTCCATCGTCATCCAAGCACTCACTAGCCTTATCATAGATATCTACCTTAGTCTTGTGAATGTACAACCAATACATGCCCAAAAGCATGTTTTATGATCCTAATGGAAGTACATTGAAATTTGTTGATGTAGGCATACCATACAACTCAAATGCACAAGATCTCACCCAATGGTGAACTCTCTTCTTGATCCATGTTGCCAATTGTACTAACCAATATTATGTATGCACTTCTTTATTCAAGTGACACTTATCCACAAGGTCAAGATTAACATAACTATAATTAGATACATGTTCAATTAAAATAGAAATAACTTGATCACAAAGCTTACGATCTATCTTGATAGTAGATGCCTAATGATAAGCATGCCTATTATCCAAAGCTGCATAAATCGGAGGAATACTTTGTCCAACATCCCCAATTCTATGTGCCTCCTAAGCACTATAATTCTACATTTTTCCACCTTGATGTTCTGGATAATCTCTCCTGCGATGCTCTCCACCACAAGTTGAACATTGCAAAGGCTTCCTCCCATCACCGTTGTTCTACTCCTCAGACTGAAATCCATGCCCTCTATCAACTGCATTGAACTTCTTCTATGGAATAGAATTATGCTTGTTACTTTCATCTCGAAGTATTCCTCACTTTTTATTCCACTTTCCTTTAGTATTTTCATTACATTTCTAATCTTGCTTAGGCTTTGACTTACTCTTAGATTGCTAATAACAATGTTTCAGCATTCCAATTACTTCCTCCATTATCTAAGGCTCATCATACTCAATTTCATCCTTAAATGCTAATGTAAATGCCTTAATGAATCTTTGAACCTTCATCTTCTCATCCTTATGAGATGGAACATCCCTCCGCAACTCTAGAAACATAGAAGTATATTGTTCATATGTTATAGACCTGGTCTTCAACTCATAGAACTCCTTAGCCTTAACATCATAGTATCTCACTGAAAAATACTTATTTCTAAAAAGTATTTTTAATTCATGCAAACTCAACTCCTTTGTCTTAATACCTTTGACATGCTTCACATATTCCGACTAGATGTTTTCTTTCCCTTTGAGATTGAAAATAACTATCATGACATTCATGTTCTCTATATAATCATGCAACTCAAAGAGCTTCTTCATCCCAAGCAATCACGCTTCTACATCTTCTAGTTTCTTCAAATCTCCATCAGACGTAGGAGGCTTAGGTTTCACAAACTCATCCATAAATTATTGCTTCTCACTCTTGTTGTAAGCATGATAACTGTGATGACCATGATGTATCTATGATCTAGGACTAGAATAGAATCCATAAGAACCACCTCTCCTATCAAGTGTATTCATCGATTTACTACCTCTAATTGTGTCATCCATATCTGACATGTGCCCTCCATGAGACCTGCTACCGCATGTCCCATTTTTCCTTTCCACATGTTCATAATTGATCCATGGTTGTCCATATCTCTGAAAATATGATAAACTTTGAAGGATCACTGCATTGACCATTCCATGCTTTTTCTGAGCTCTGGAAAGCTTTTCCCGTGATTAAATGATCTTGTCATTATTTTCCTTGAAACGTCTTATTTTTAACTTTAAACTTCTCAAGGTATCTGTTATGTCAGGAGAGTACTCATCTCTTTGTGGCTCATATAATATATAAGGAATGTCACGTGAACTGTAATCCACCATCTTTCTTGTCATCTCTGATCTTATTCCTACAAACATACCATATCGAATATACCAAATACAAACATTATGAAACATAAATTAGTAAAGTTCAGGGGAGGCTATCTCATCTGCATAATCAGTCTGGCTTAGCATAACATATTTATAGATATAATGAAATCAACATATCATTTGTCTCGACATCAACATCATAGCAACAAAATATCACAACACTGATCATCACAATGCATGCATATTTAACATTTCAACAACTAGTGTGCATGCATAACAATCACACCTACCCCATCCAGTCAAAGTGTTTGAACCTGGAAGCTCTAATACCACCATGTAACCAGCTCACCCATATTTATCAACTTTAATCTTCTCATTAGACTAAACATTAAGATGAGAATTATAATGTAAGATCTAATTAACAAGACACATTTATGGAAAATTGGGTCCATACATCTAGAACTAACTACAACAATCATCCAAACTTGACCCAGCACTATTTTTTTCAGTGTGTCTTCTTAAATTTAAAACAATTTTCTATTTTTGGCCATTTTTGGAGTTCTAAACTTTGAGGTCATTTTGAGGACCTAAATGAAATTTTAAGGGAAAATGGAGAGAAAGGAAGAGAATAAGGTACATTTATTTGTCCAATTTCGGTCTCCTCGAGGAGATGTTCGAAATAAAGTATTATAATAATCAAGTAGAGATCATATGACAAAATTACGACCCTGAGATGTTGGAGGTCCAAATTAGTCATATATACAAACACTTTGTGTGCATAATACCCATAGGTTATAAATACATATTTTTTCATTAATTCAATAACATCACCATAGAATAATCGAGAGGGCCTTGTGCCATCTCAAGATAGCTGCAACACCACTTATTAGTCCATACATTCATTAACCGATTAATAGCTAAACAATTCATGACAAAAGCCATAGAAATACACATCATATGAACAACACATAAATAGAAGAAAAACCAACATATAAACTATTGAACCCCATAATTGCTTCTTTTTGACAATCCATTTTCACTCAAATCCTTCTATTCTGACCTTCATAACTACAATTTGGGTAACAATTTACAAGTTTGAAAGAATAACAGGTACATAATCATCTTATATTTCATGAATTTCATTTGTCTTTATTATTTAACTAAATATCTACTTGAGCTACCGAGTTACAGTGATTCTGGTGCTGATGAATGTTTCTACAGCTAAGTCGAAGGTTTGATAGGTTTTGGAGCCTCAACTGAGAAGCAAGGCACATGGGTAGTTGACAATTAGTTGGGATAATGATTTGTTACTACTTGTAGAATTTGGATCAATGAAGAAGGTTGATCCGGATTTAAACAAGAACACAAAGAATTATAGATATAACCATAAATACAATGATGCAATAGAAAAAAAATTGTGTTTCATTCATATCAAATACTGAAATATGCTTACAAAGAGAATGGAAATAAGACTAGCTCGAGGAATGGCAGATTATCTTTGAGAGGAAATGTGGTGGCTACATGCCTCTGAAATGTATTACAATGAAGCTAAAAGGCCTATTTACTATTGAGAAATAATGGAAAACCATAAACATCCAAAAACCTAACCTTAGGAGATGAAGCACCAAACTATGGGCCCCATTTGGTTAAATTGGTACATCAACTTCCATGGGTTGTAACTTCTGCATACGATCTCCATTTGATGTGCACAATACCTCAATAGAAAGATATATCCAAGGACGATAACTTTTGCATGAAAAACATTGGTCATCAACCCATATTGCTCATAGATGTGCTAAAGTTGGTCCCCATTTTACTAAAAAATGTCATTTAGGGCCTCAAAATGGCTCTCGAAGTTTAGGGCCCGAAAATCTACCAAAAACAGTAAATTGTTCTACAAATAAGGAAGTTGAAAAAATGAAATAAACAATCGTGCGGTTCCAAGTGGAATAGGAGGGTGGCCACCAATATCCACCTATATCATTCCTCCCGACTTAGGAAGCAATGGTCTCCATTGCATTGAGTTCCTCTATGAGATGAGGAAACTTCTGTTGAACTTGCTCCATGGTGAGCCACCTGGCCTGTTGAAGGAGTTGGCCTTCTTTGACAACTTGATATAGTTGGATCCTTTTTTATCATTTGTTATTGATCTACATGTCCATGATATAATTAGTTGTGGCTTGTTCCATGCAATCTGGATTCAACTTTGTACGTGTGAGTTTTTCTAGAATGTGTGATATGTCTAGCAATGGTGGGAGGTAAGGTTGAAGGTCATCCACATTGAACATTGGTTTCAAGCCAAGGAATGGGGGAATGTTGAGCTCAAATTAATTGTCTCCCACATCCTTAGTAATGGTGTAAAGACCATATCAGAGTGGTGGGAGTTTTTGATAGGCTCCAGTAAGGTGTTCCTTTTGCAAATGAAATGAGACTTTGTCACCCACCAGAAACTTGTGTTGCACATGACATTGATCATGTCACTTCTTGTACTTGGCATTTGGTTTCTTGACAATGTCATGGACCTACTCTTAGATATGTTGGATATTCTCAATGAATCCATTTCCTTATCGGTGTCAGACTCAACATAGTTGAATCTGTGTGAGTAGCTACAAATGGTATGACCACATCAATGAGACATAATGACTGTAATCCCAAGCCCACCTAAAAGTGGTTTTTTCCAGTCGAGCTATGAAGAGCCTAGTTATAGTTGTGCTAGACATAGGGGAGAATCTCATCCCATGTGCATGGATGCTTTGAGCTGTACATGTGCAGAATGTGTACGATCATCCTGTTGAGGACCTCTATCTAGCCATTAGTTTGAGGATGGAAAGCTGTGGAATTAGTGAGCTTAGTGTCCATCATCGACCAAAAACTAGACCAAAATGTACTGAGGAACCTATTGTCCTGATTAGAAATGATAGACTATGGGACCCCAAAGTGTACCCACACTTTTTCAAAGAAGAGTTTAGGAGTGTCTTGTGTTGTGATATTCTTCTTACATGCCTCCATAATGGTCATCTTCGAGAATCTGTCAACAACCATAAAAACAAAATCATTTCCATGCTTAGTAGAAGAAAGGCAGGACATGTAATCCATGGGGATGGATTCCCAAGGTCGACTAGGGGTAGGAGGTGGAGTATAGAGGCCTTGCTTCTTGATGGTTGGTTTGGAAATGGCACAGGCAGTGCAAGATCCTATGTAGTGCCTGACATCCTATCCAGTATTCGGTTAATAGAAATATTTATGTAGTACTGCCACTATTTTTTTGACCCTGAAATTCCCAATGGCCCGACTATAGTGCACTTCCCAAATCATCTTGGCACATTCACTTGAAGGATCAGAAAGGTGTCCTAGGTGGCATAATAGGGAAACCTGGAGGTCAAAATCTAGAACTTGCTGACCCCCCAAGAGCATATGGTATGTGTGGCTGAATTTTGGTTCGTTTTTGTAGAGAAGGGACCAATCAGAAGTCTCCTGCCCAGAAGAGTTGAGCACGATGTTTAACGCAATAATCGGTAGTCGGCTGAGGAAGTCTGCAACATTATCGGTGCTTCTATTTGTTGGGTCCCTATAATACTTGTGATTACCCCATTACTATGGTAGTTGTACCCCTTATTAATATTGTCGTGCCCCTATTGCCCCCTTATTGTTATTACTGTGCCCCATAGAATTCCTCTATTGTTATTTTTGTGGCTTTATATTATTATTGTTTGGTCGGCTGGGTTATATTGGGACTCCTCAGACTCCTATATATAGAAAGGAGGTTTTGTCATTTGTATCATCCAAGAATTGTTCATTTATGTAATGTAAAGGAGGTTTCCCCCTCGAAGAGGCTGAATTCTAAGGCGTTGATCTATCTTTTCTATATTTTCTTGAGCTGGTTTCATAACATTTGGTATCAGAGCCAAGTTCTAGGGTTTCGCTGTTCCAAATAGGTCATCATGGCATTTTCGCTATAACTTTTTTTCTCCGATGTTTCAGAAGTCAAAAAAAAAAACCCATTTGAGAAGACATCACGTTGCAGCTTGGGTTTGAATTTCCGAGCTTTTTGTGCTATATTTGTGGAGATATGCTCTGAGGAAGTTGGTCTTTTTGCAGACTCCTGAATTACATTCCAAATAGGTGACCTGGGGAAAATCATCATAACATTCTCTCTGAGCATCAGATTGCAGTTATGCATAAGGTACAGAAAGGGGACAGACTGTAGTTTCTTCTAGATATTTTTCAGAGCCAGGGGTCCAAATAGTGACATGTGGCACTTCATACAAGTTCGCTCTTCTGAAAAGGTCTATAATCAAGTCACTGTGGGAGATTTGGCATAAACCTTCATTGGAGAATCCAATTGGGATCAGACTGGTGGCATTGGAAAGAGGACACAGAGGGCTACCACTGGTCGCAATTTCAGAACTGGATGTTCTGAAAGTACAGAGATACATCAGAGGCAATATCGAGCTCCTACAAAAAAAAAAGGTGTGTAGATTTTTTTAAATTTTTTCTTAAGATTGGTTTGAAATTTTATTTTGAAGGAATTCAAAGGGCTAGTAGAGCATTATTATCGGTAACTGATGCCCCAAGGAAAAAAAATGCAAACACCTAGTAAGGAACCTAGTGCAAGAAGAGGAAGAAATGCTACATGATATATCAAAATTACAAGACCAAGTGCAAAAAATGTCAGCCTCACAAAAGCTAACAGAAGCTAAGATAAATGACATGGAATATAAGGTAAAGGGCATGGAAGCTAAGATGGATGATTGGAAGACAGATTTGAAGATAGACATGGACGATTTGGAGACAGATTTGAAGACAGACATGGACGAATTGAAGATAAATATGAATAAGTTGCTACAAGAAATGGTTAATAAGGGTGAAAGGATAGTAAAGGAAACTCATGATGAGAACAAAAGAAATGTTAATCATGATTCCATAGAATCTAATGTGGGATCGAAGACCCATCATATTCCAAAAGTTGATATGAGGAAGTTTGATGGCAACAATCCCGCAACATGGATATTATAGATGGAGCAATTTTTCGATCTCAATAATGTGCAAAACACACAAAAGGTACGTATGGAACTTTATATTTGGAACCAATCAGTTTGTATGGTATCAATGGCTTTGCTCTCGTAAACAATTTATCACTTGGGCAATTTTTACGGAAGAATTGATAGCACATTATGAGGATACAAAAAGCAACACTTTTTTTAGCCAATTGATAAGTCTTAAAAAAAAGGGTTCAATAATGGAGCACATTGAGGAGTTCCAAAAATTGAACATAAGGGTAAAAGATATTCTAGAGGAGCATAGGATTGATGTGTTCATAGGGTCTTTAAAGGATAATATCCAACATGATGTTTCCCTTTGGGAACTTGATTCATTAGAGAAGGCATTCAGGTTAGCAAGAAAAATGGAAAGCAAAATTATGGCAACCAAGAAGCATACCACTCACAACTATAAAGATGGATGTGTTGTCCCTAGTCTTCCACAACCTATAAGGTTGACACCACAACAATTGGAAGAAAAAATAGCAAAAGATCTTTGTTATAGTTGTGATACTAAATACACTAAATGTCATAAGTATGCTGAGAAGGAACTATTCTACATAGATTGTGAAGAGCAAGAAGAAAAGGAGCAAGAAAGGTCAAAAGAAGAGGATATACTCCAGGAACAAAGCCTAGATGAAGAACAAATGAATTCGACAATATCTTGTAATTCATTGGCGGGAAATACCACTCCTCAAACCATCAAGATAGAAGGACAAATCAAGAAGAAAAAGGTAATAGTGTTGATTGATTCAGGAAGTACCCGCAATTTTATTCATTGTAAGGTAGCAAAAGAATTGAATTGCTTCCTATATCCAGCACCAGAGTGTCAAGTGATGATTGCAAATGGAGGAACAATAAATTGCCATGGAAAATGCCATAATTTCAAGCTATCCATGGGAGAATATGTATTGACTAGCCCAATGCTTTCCATTCCAATGGGAGGTGTTGATGTTGTACTATGAGTCTAATGGCTACAATCCTTGGGTACAATAGCTTTTAATTTTTAGAACTTTTTATCAAATTTTCTAAGGAAGGAAAGGAAGTTGAATTAAGGGGTATTGTAGGGAAACTAGGAAAGATAATCAGCTCTAATGGTATGACAAAGCTTATAAAAAATGAACAAAGAGGTGTAATTGCACAATTATGTTCGCTAGATGTTTCCACATCAGAATCATCTATTTCTCCTGATCTCCAAAAAGTCCTGGATAATCATTCCAAGGTATTTGAGACTCCTAAAGGTCTCCCACCTGTGCGTGATCATGATAATGCTACTAATCTAATTCTAGGAAGTGTTCCTCCAAATATCAGGACGTACAAATATCCCTATGTCCAAAAAAGTGAAATTGAACGTATGGTTGTAGAAATGCTAGAGGCTGGTATAATTCAACCGAGTCAAAGTTCTTTCTCTGCTCCAGTAGTATTGGTGCACAAGAAGGATGGATCATGGCGCATGTGTCCAGATTATAGGCAACTCAACAAGCTCACTATTAAAGATAAGTTTCCCATTCCTATCATTGATGAATTACTGGATAAATTGCATGGATCAATTTACTTCACCAAGTTGGATCTTCGTTCAGGATATCATCAAATCAGAATGAAGATTGAAGACATTCCAAAAACAACATTTAGAACTCATGAGGGTCATTATGAATTTTTGGTCATGCCTTTTGGCCTTACGAATGCACCTTCAACATTTCAAGGTTTGATGAATTCAATTTTCAAACCATTCCTTAGAAAATTTGTGTTAGTATTTTTTGATGATATACTAATCTACAGCGAGTCTTGGAAGGATCATGTTGAACATGTTGACAGGGTGCTACAACTATTGAAGGAGAAACAATTATATGCAAAAAGA
>APFE031636168.1:62637-86066 GCA_000404065.3 Pinus taeda
CATCGAACATCAACAACAAGTCCTCCAAATCTTAAAGGATAACCTCGTGTTGGCACATAATAGAATGAAACAACAGGTAGATCAACATCACAGCGAAAGAAGTTTTGTTGTAGGTGATTAGGTATTTCTACGGCTACAACCATATAAGCAAATGTCCCTCAAGCAAGCTAAGAAGGATAATATATTATCACCAAAGCATTATGGTCCATACAAGATGTTGCAAAAGATTGGTACTATGGCATACAAATTGGAGCTTCCTGTAGCTTCTCGATTGCACCCAGTTTTCCATGTTTCATGTTTAAAGAAGGTTAAAGGTGACAAGCTCCCAGTTCAAACAATATTGCTAGAACATGATGAGGAAAGAAAAATTATATTGGAACCGGAAGCAGTCACAGAAACAAGATGTCGGCAGCTACGAAATCGATCAATTTCGGAGTATCTTATCAAGTGGAAGAACTTATCTGTGGAATATTCCACATGGGAGGATGAGAATTTTATACAGAAGCATCCAGAACTACTCAAGCGTCGAGGACAACACTTTTTTTGAAGGAGAGGGGCATGTTAGGTCCCTATAATACTAGTGATTACCCATTTACTATTGTAGTTGTATCCCTTATTAATATTGTTGTGCCCCTATTGTCCCCATATTGTTATTACTGTGCCCCATAGAATCCCTCTATTGTTTTTTTGTGGCTTTATATTATTATTGTTAGGTCGGTTGGGTTATATTGTGACTCCTTAGACTCCTATATATAGAAAGGAGGTTTTTTCATTTGTATCATCCAAGAATTGTTCATTTATGTAATGTAAAGGAGGCTGCCCCCTCGAAGAGGCTGAATTCTAAGGCGTTGATCTATCTTTTCTATCTTTTCTTGAGCTGGGTTTATAACACTATTCTTATACTTAATATTCAAATGGAATTGTTGCAGGTATGTGGACCACTTATAATGGCGAACATTCTGCAACTTCCCTTACATTTGTATGAACTATAGGGGCTGATGGTCTTTGTGGACGATTGTTTCCTTCCCCAAAATGTAATGCTTTCATTGTAGGTAGGCCTGCATAATGGAATACATCTTTTTTTCATAACTGGAATACTTCTGTATTGTATCTAAAAGTTTCTCAATGTGATATTCCACTGGATGCCCCTATTGAGTAAGGACTACCCCAATAGCATGGTCAGAGGCATTTATCTCGATCTCAAATGGTTGTTGCAAGTCTGGTAATGTGAGAACCGGTGTAGAGTAGAGGTGATGTTTCAACTTTGTGAATGTATTCTATTGAGATTCAAACCAAAATAATTTTGCTTTCGGTCCTCCCTTTGTGACTTGACTCATCCCAACATGAACCTGCGGTAGAAATTGTAAAGACCCAGAAAGCTACAACGCTCTATTAGAATTGTTGGGTCTGGCTAATCCCGAATGACTTTGATCTTGGTTGGATCCGCATGCACCCCCCATTAATCAATAATGTATCCCAGATACTGAACCTGGGTCATGCCAAAATTTCATTTCTCTAAGTTGGCACATAGCTTGTTTTGTCGTAGTGTTTGGAGAACCTGTTGGATGTGGTGGAGGTGCTTTTCCCAACTCTAGCTGAAGATCAGGATGTCATCCAAGTATACCACTACAAAGGAGTTGGTGAATGGCCACATGATGTCATCCATTAGCCTCATGAAGGTTGCAAGAGCATTCATCATCTCGAAAGGCATAAACAACCATTCGAAAATGTCCTCCTTGTATTTGAAGGTAGTCTTCCACACATTGGAGGGTTCAATTGGTACCTGGTCATATCCAAACTTCAAGTCGATCTTGCTAAAATATATTCACCCAGGAGTTGGTCTAGAAGTTCATCAATTCATGGGATTGGGTACGTATTACGAACAATGATCTTCTTCAATGCCCCATAGTCAATATAGAGTCTCCAAGTCCCATCCTTCTTCTCTACCAGCACGATTGAGCTCCCACAGGGCAATGAAATCGACTGGATGTGACCTTTCTACAGGAGCTCCTAGATCTACCTCTTCATTTATTTTTTCTCCAGAACAAAGCGCCAATAGACTGTTCCATTGGGAAATGGTGCACCTGGGTTCATATTGATGGAGTCCTTAATGGGATAGTGCAAAGGCACCCTTCTGAGGGAGGTGAAGATGTTCTAGTACTCCTTCACAACCTTGTGCATCTATTACTTTCATGTGAAGGGGCCCTGTATAGAGGTTGTGGCCATCATCTTTCTCTTTCCCTCAGGCCATATCATCAGGAAAACAAATTTCCCAGTTTTGGAAATGAGCTTAGTGCATTGTTTTGTATCAACCAAGGAGATTGCAGTAGGTAGTGTTACCTCCTGTATCCTATACAACTTATTTCCCAATGTAAAAATAACAGCACAAGGTTTTGATTCATACACAACATGTCACATCCACAAGTATGGTTAGCCTAATAATACATCACAAACATTAAGGGGAGCAACGTCACATAATACCTCATTCATGAAGGGCTTGATGTTGTATGGAAGGTGATATTATTGGATCATGCAAAGATCCCATCCTTGGTGAAGCCATATTATGGTGTACAATTGTGCGTGTGTTGTGGTCAGTAAGCCCAGCCACTTCATGACCTCTACCAAAATGAGGTTCTTTTGGCTCCCACTGTCGACAATGAAATGTATCAAGGAACCCTTTACCCACATCTCGTAATGGAAGATCTTTGGGTTCCTCCTCCTCTAGATCTTTAGGTTCCTCCTTTTGGATCTTCATGGTGGCAACAATGGCGTTGGGCTCTGCATTGATAATCTGCTTCCTTTTGTCATTCCCCTTGTCAGGTTTTGACTCAAAGTCAGAACATGCATCTAATTATGAAGCCTTTAGCTTGGCCACCAATTATTTCTCTTCCTGACACTCACTTGTGTTGTGAGTGTAGCTCTTATGGAACTAACACCACTTTCCCATGTCCTTCTTTAGCATTGTGATGTTGTTCTTTACTTACGGCTTTGGCGGGGTGTCCTGTGCCTCCCTGCCTTAGAATTTGTGCTTTATCTTGTGGTTTAAGGGCACCTTTCACTTTCTTTGGATTCGCAGATCCAAAGTCTCGTTTCTTCTCTTGAAACTTCTGCTCAATCTTGATGATGTATCGATATGCCGTGCTGAGCGAGGATATGTCCAGGAACTCCATCTCATCCTAGATGTACCTATGTAGGTAGCCACATTATTTGAGTAACAAATGTTTCTCATAATCCTTGATACCAAACTTCGTGCGAAGGGTATGAAAAACATTGGTAAAATCTGGCACATCTTCATCCCTTCCCTGCCGCAGCCTTGTCCAGGTTATGTATTTATCCTCATAGCTCCTGACAAGGTAGTACTTCTCCTTAATGGCATCCTAGAACGAGTTCAAAGTGGGTGTGGTTGAAAACAATGTGTTTTCTCTTTCATCCTTCTTCTCACAGTAGGTTTCCCATCGGTCCTTGATGTGGGGGGCGGATTTGAAAAGAGAAAAAGTATTCTTTTCGTGGTTGGAAAAATCATGAACATAAAAATATCCTTCTATCATATTTAACAATTTATCTCTGATGTATGCATCTATTTGGCCCTCAAATATGGGAATGTCAAAGTTCACTTGTACCTTAAAAGGAGTGGAGGCTCCAGAGTGGCTGCTAGATGTGGATGCACCGTCGGTGGGCCACCGTTGGAGGATCTAGGTTAAGTTATCCATCATTAGATTCCTTTGTTTATCGAGGGCCTCATCCAGCAATATTTTGATAGTATCTCTTGCCCATCTTCTTTATTTTCTTCCCCCATGGGTGGTCGTACGAGTTTTCGAAGCTAATCTTGCAAAGGTTCAACGAGATTGAGCCCTAACTCCTTATATCCTGACCTCATTGGGGACATGCAAAGAAAAATGGAGAAATAGAATACCGCTTTGATAGCACTGGTCCGAATTTAAGCACGAATGGAACAAATTACAGATATAATCATAAATACAAAGATGCAGTAGAAGTAACGCTTCATTTCATTAATATCGAATACTGAAATATGCTTACAAATAGAATAGAAATAAGACTATATCGAGAGTTGGTAGCTTATCTCTGAGAAGCGATTTGGTAGCTACATGCCTCTGAACTAAGTTACAATGAGGCTCAAAGGCCTATTTATTATTGAGAAACAATGGAAATCCTTAAGCATCCAAAAACCTAACCCGAGGAGATGAAGGGCCAAACTATGGGCCCCATTTGGGTAAATTGGTAGATCAACTTCTCAGGGTTGTAACCTTTTCACACAATGTTCATTTGACACCCACAATACCTCATTAGAAATATCTATTGAAGGACTACAAAGTTTAAATGATCAATGTTTCTAAATGTCCCATGTTGGTCCTCGGTTTCCCAAAAAACATCATTTAGGCCCTCAAAAATTCTTCGGAAGTTTAGGACCCGAAAAACTGCCAAAAATAGTAAATTGTACTACAAATGAGGACACTGAAAACTGAAAGAAACAATGGTGGAGTTCCAAGTCGAATAGGTAGGTGGCCACTAATATCCACCTAGATTAGAGGTACTCAATGAGTTCAATCAAAGGATAAGTCAACCGCCGTGGAAGATGAATCAAGTGAGAGAGATGTAGATTTTCCGCCTCATGATTTGTTGTGGTGATAGAAAATCATGAGAAAGACTATGATATATTATATCTTAAGTTAATTGTATCCAATGTCACTTAGCATAGGGGTAAAGATCTGAAAACATTTATTGAATAAGGGTTTTATAAATATGCCTGTCGGCATAGCTAAACGAGACTAGAATTTTATTTGTAAATACTTTGTTTTGATATATAAAAAACTCTGTTTCAATTCCATTCTCTTATGTGATCTCAATGCATGGATAATTAACTTGTGAAAGATTGCTAGTGCTACCTACTTCTCGTAGGATGGGCCTATTGAGATAGTAAGGTCTTCGTTCATTAACAATTAGTATTTCAGTTTATATTTCCAGTATATTTTTGTCAATTCATTGGAGTAATTGATTTTTTATTCTTAGATACAAGTTTGAGATTATTTTGGTTAATCATTTTAGTGTTTAGGTGAAGAGAGATTTCAAATGCACATGGATAGAGTATAATCTAACATAACAGTACAAGTATAAGATTTACATTATAGTGCTTCCCAATTACATAACTAATCCTTCTTTAAGTTAAAACATATTCATTTGTAAGTGTGATTTTATTGTAGAGAGTGACTTTATTGGAGTAGAAGTGTGATTTACATCTAAGCAAGTGTCGTTTTGAGGGTGATTGACGTTTAAGTAGTTATGGTTTTCAAGAGTGGTTTTCATTCAACCAAGTGTGGTTTATATTTAAGAAAGTGTGGTTTTGAGAGTGATCTACATTTAAGAAGTTTTGGTTTTCAAAAGTGATTTTCATTCAACCAAGTGTGCTTTTGGGAATGATTTAAATTTATGCAGTTATAGTTTTCAAGAGTGATTTTAAGAGAAAGAGTGATTTTATTTCAATGCAAGTGTGAGTGTGATCATTATTCAAGCAAGTAAAGTATAATTGATTTCATTTTAAGTTACATAGCTATAGAATAACATGTGAATTTCGATAACTCAAATTAACCTAGGAATTGAATGAGTGATAAAGAATCCTAGCACATATAGTGCACATGCATTTCATCAATTTACTAGCCCTGGTTGGTAATTAATGCAAGTAATTTAACAACAATTTAATTACAAACAATTAACCATGGCAACACAACCATAATATTACCAACATAATGCCAACTATTATACATGAATCATCATATAAGAATATCTCTTGTTAACTTATGAGAATGCCAACCAAGTGAGGGACTTCAACATACCACCTAACCATAGATTAGGCTGAACCAAATCTCTCTTTTAGCCAGTCACCCGAACACCACATTCCAACCATGAATGCAGGTCCCATGGACTAAACCAAAGAAAACCAAACGAGGGCTTCTAGAGGGCAGACCACCTCAACCCTCAACTAGAAATTTCACCTCATAATCGAACATTTCTAACACCAACCAGATCAGTCTCTACCCAAGTTGTCTAGGGTTACAAGAAC
Source organism: Pinus taeda (assembly GCA_000404065.3). Lineage (NCBI taxonomy): Eukaryota > Viridiplantae > Streptophyta > Pinopsida > Pinales > Pinaceae > Pinus > Pinus taeda. The sequence continues at coordinate 68,714 of APFE031636168.1, forward strand.
TAGTAACTCAACGCATAATCTTCTAAGGATATAGAGTGTTTATTCAACCCGACTCCATGGACTAATAACTCAACCCACCAAGGGATCCATAGTGTTTGTCCCAACTAGTCTCTAGGACTAGTAACTCCATCAAACCTATTCTAGGGCTTCGAGAGTTTTTTTTCTAATCAACAACCATAAGGAATTATAAGCACCAACCAGAAAACAATGAAATGGAAGAACCCACAACACCATGGCTATCTAGGAAACGCAAAGTAAAGGTAGTAAAACCATTATCAATATAGGAAATCCTCCATGTCAATGACAACACAACACTAGATAATCACATGCATACACCATGTAACCATAAATAAGCAAGGAAAACACACATGCAACATATTACCTGCAAAGCAATCCAACTTTAGTTTTTGATACAACTCTTCCCTTGTGCTTTTGTACTTTCGTTTTGTCTTCTTTTTTCCAAATCCAAGTGAATACTAGAGTGTTGCAAGCATGCTCCAATAATGCTCTAAGTGTGCAAGAATATGAGAAAATGAGAGAAGAGAAAAGAGATCCAAAACTAAAATAACAAAAGGTTGTGAATTGATCCTTAAAATAATTTTTATTATTGAGTCCTTTATTTTCTTTATTTTTTCCTTAATTTTCCTTCAATTTCCTCCTCGTGAAATATATGACCTTTCATCTAACTTTTCTCCTAGCTTCCATTATTTTCGTAAATAAAATGTGAATAATGCCACTTTTCCTTTGCCATTTCCATTTTCTGTAGCCCTTTATTAATCACCAGTGGTCCTCATCACTATGTTTTTGCCAACTTTCGGCTTGGAATATGTGTCCCATGGCCTTAGTATTATTTTATTTACATAAAAAAATTACCTGTGGCTATTACAAACTTCTTTCCCTTGGGGGAACACCATCCTCAGTGTTTTATGACACATATGACCAACAAAACATACTACCCATAGAGCTTTAGAGCATAGCCCAATTCAATATTTTAGAATGAACAATGACTCCAAACCATGGTGAACATGAAAAACATGACAATCGTAACACTTATTGAAGCTTGATAACAAAGATCATTGTGGCATTTACAAAAACATCTATATATATATATATATATATATATATATATATATATATATATATATATATATATATATATATATAATATATGTATGTATATTATATACATACATATATATATATATATATATATATATATATATATATATATATATATATCTATGTATAAATATATAAATATATATATATATATATATATATATATATATATTATATATATATATATATATATATATGTATAAATATATATATATATATATATATATAAATATATATATACATGTTAAAAACACATTTACTTGCACCAGCAAATAATGAAAGATTTAAAGCATGCATCCGATCAACCATCTCCCATGTAGCTTCATCGGGCCCAAAGTGCTTTCACTATACTTTAACCTACTCGTTTTCTCTATTTCAGAGCATGAGTTGTTTCCGGTGCTATATGCATTGTGGTTCTCGCTGGAATTCTCCCTCTACTTCCACTAGCAATAGAGACTAATCAATCACAGGATCAACATTCTATACATAATTCTTAGTTAATGAAACATGGAAAACATCATGGACAATCATTGTCAGAGACAATTCAAGTCAGTATACCACTGGTTTATTCCTCTTAAGAATCTCAAAATGCCCACAATATCGAAGTGTTAGTTTGGCACATGATGCATTCCTCAAGGAGCTCCTCTTGGGTTGGATGTGCAAGACACACATGCTCCCCAACCTATAACTCCATAAATTCTCTATGTTGATCTACATAAATCTTCTTCCTCTCCTATGTTTCCTTCAAATTCCTTTTGATAACCTACATTTCATGTTCCATCTCTTCCAACATATATGTTCCAATCAATACCTCGTTCACTATATCACTCCAACTAATGGGAGTATTATAACTCCACCCATAAAGTGCCTCAAATAGACTTGTTCTAAAGGAATATTGATAACTATTATTGTATGCAAAATCTAGCAATGGAAGATACTCTTCCCACTTAGATTGTTGATGCATGATGTATATCTGCAACATGTCCTCAAGAATGTTACTAACCCTCAATGTCGTTCCATTTGTCTACATATGATAACTTGTGCTGAAAGTCAAATCTATCCCAAAACCTACAAAAATCTCCTTCCAAAACCTGGAAGTGAACTTGGTGTCTCTATCTGACACAAGCTTCTTGGCAATACAATGCAACCTCACTATCTTTGGGATGAAAATTTGAGCTACCTCGCTAGCGAAATTAGTAGACCTCACCAGAATGAAGTGAGCTACCTTGGTCAACCTGTCAATCACAACCATAATGGAATCGTGTTTTCTAGATTTCCTTCGAAAACCTATAATGAAATCCATGGAAATCACCTCCCACTTCCACTTTGGAGTTAGAATCAAATGCAATAGTCCACCTCGTGTTGGAAATATATTCACTTCTGAGAGGGGGGAGTAAATCAGTAGTGATGGCTTTTGTACCAATTATAAATATTTTCAACAATATAAAATATCCATGTACATGCACAACATTAGTTCATCAAAACATGTGAGAAACAATAAAATGAAACCATAACAATCATGAAAAATACAACATGCACACACAAGAACACAAGTATTTCTAGTGCAAACCCTTTTAGGAGAAAACAACAATAATGTTGTTGTGTTGCTCAATTATTTTAATAATCGGCTTAACAAATTGTACATGGATTATCTTACACCCATAAGTCGAAAGGCTTGACCTCCTCGATAGTATCATGGCATCTATAAAATTGGGAATATGTTTTTCTCACAGTTATACAGACCATAATCCATTGGAAGCTCGAACGACTCGCAATCCACACCCAACTACCATTATCCTATACAAATCCTATTGGATGGAGAAAACTCTTCCTACTATTGAATCTTTCAAATCAATGTCTACTATGAAGCCTCCATGCCTTCACTTACTCCATGGGAAAAAAATTAAGAATATTTCACACTGGGTTCTCAATTCACTCAACATGAGAAACCCAAGAACTTTGTTAAGAAATGAGTTGATAAAAAGATAGAAAAGGTATGTCAATGACTTTAGAATCAACCTCTTCGAGGGGGAAACCTCCTTTACATTAGACAAATGAACAATTCTTGGATAATAGAAATGAAAAAACCTCCTTTCTACATATAGGAGTCTAAGGGGTTACAATATAATAAATGTCGACATAACAATAATAATATAAGAAAACAATAATAACAATAGTGGGATTCTATTAGGCACAATAATAACAACATGGGGACAATAAGGGCACATCAATAAAAGTATGTCCTACAATGACAATAGTAATGGGAGAATCACTAGTATTATAGGGACCTAACATGCCCCTCTCCTTCAAAAAAGTGTTTTCCTCTCAATGCTTGAGTAGTTTTGGATGCTTATGTATATAATTCTCATCCTCCCATGTGGAATCTTCAGTAGGTAAGTTCTTCCACTTGATGAGATACTTCGAAATTGATCGATTTCGTAATTGTTGAGTTCCGTTTCAATGACTGCTTCAGGTTCCAATATGATTTTTCCTTCCTCTTCAAGTTCTAGCAATATTGTTTGAACTGGGAGCTTGTCACCAATAACCTTTGAAAATGAAACATGGAAAACTGGGTGCACTCGGGAAGCTGCAGGAAGCTCCAATTTGTATGCCATAGTGCTAATCTTTTGCAACGCCTTGTACGGACCATAATAATTTGGTAATAATTTATTATCCTTCTTATCTTGCTTGAGTGAAATTTGTTTATATGGTTGTAGCCGTAGAAATACCCAGTCACCTACATCAAAACTTATTTCACTGCGATGTTGATCTACCTATTGTTTCATTCTATTTTGTGCCAAAGTTAGGTTATCGTTTACTTGTTGTTGATGCTCGATGTGATATTCCACTACTTGAACCTTATAATTTTCTCTTAAATATTATGTGATGGGCGGTGGGTGATATCCATAAAGTGCCATATATGGGGTCATTTTTGCTGTAGTATGGAAGGGAGTGTTATACCACCATTCAGCCAAAGGCAATCATTTGACCCATTATGTTGTTTATCATATACAAAGCAACAAATATATCCTTCCAAACATTTGTTTACTATTTACCCATCAGATTGATGATGGTAAGATGAGATATGAGCTAACTGAGTACCAAGGCAAGAAAGTAATTTTGTCCAAAAGTTTCTAGTGAAAATGGGATCTCTGTTGCTTACAATAATCTTTTGGTTTCCATGTAGCTTTTCAATTGTTTCCATAAATGTAGTAGAAACTGTATTCGCTTTCAATGGATGAGGTAATTCCAAAAAGTGTGCATAGTTGATAAGGCTATCAACTACCACCATGATGACACTCTTTCCTTCAAACTTGGGTAAACTTGTGATAAAATCCATTGAAACCTCCTCCAAACATTGACATGAAATGGATAAAGGTTGTAATAGACATAGGGTATTAATTGTTTGAACTTTATTTTTTTGGCAAACCAAACATTCCACCACAAAAATTTGAATATCAGATTTAAGGCCATCCCAAAAAAAATCCTTCTTGACCTTGTGGTAAGCTTTTAAAAATCCCAAGTTCCCTACTAAAGGAGAGGTGTGCAATTCCATAAGAATATTTTGTTTGAGTTGGGAATTCTAACATAGGTAGAAGTGATCCTTGTACCATAATGAATCATTTTTCTAGATAAATTTATCACATGTACTCAGATCTTGTTGTAACTTTTGAATGAGTGCCCACACTTCTTCTTCATTCTTCCATGCACCACTTTCTTCATTTATCCAATCTAGTTGGATAATAGAAATGGCACAAAGCAATGCTTCCATGTCCTCATCCTCTCTTGAAAGTGCACTTGCCAAAACATTTTTCTTCCCTTTTCTGTAGATGATTTCAAAGTCATAACCAAACATATTTGTGATCCATTTTTGCTTCTCTTCTAAAGATAATCTTTGTTCTAAAAATTATTTAATACTATCATGATCCTTTTTTACCTTGAAGTGTCTTCCCATTAGGTAGTTTCACCATTTCATAAGTGCATGTAGTATTGCCAACATTTCCTTCTCACAAACAACTTTGCTTAAATACTTTCCTTTGATTGCAAGACTTTCGAAACCAATGTATCTTTCTTCTTGCATTAAAAAGCATCAACTCCATTTCCTGAGGCATCACATTCCACAATAAATGTTTTTTTGAAGTCTGGCGTAACTAAGGTCGGTGCTTGGCACATTGCCCCTTCAATATGTTCAAAGGCCTTTCTTGCTTATGGAGTCCAAAAAAATGCATCTTTATTCAATAATGTTGTTAGAGGTGCTATTATTCTCCCATAATTCTTAACAAACATGCGATAATACCTTTTCAACCAAACAAATCCTTGAAAATGCTTTATGGATGTGGGGACTTTTCATTCCTTAATGGATTTAATTTTGCTAGGGTCTACCTTAACACCTTCATGAGATACAATATGACCCAAATATTCCACCTCTTGTACTCCAAAGAACCAGTTGGATGTTTTTGTTTATAATTGTTTCTCATCCAATATTTTGATCACCCTGTCAACATGTTGAACATAATCCTTCCAAGACTTGCTATAGATTAGTATATCATGAAAAAATACTAAAAAAAAAAAAATTAAGCAAGGGTTTGAAAATGGAATTAATCAAACCTTGAAATGTAGAAGGTACATTGGTATGGCCAAAAGGCATGAACAAAAATTCATAATGACCCTAAAGAGTTCTAAATGTTGTTTTCAGAATGCCTTCCTTCTTCACTTTGATTTGATGATATCCGAAATGAAGATCCAACTTGGTGAAGTGAATTAATCCATGCAATTAATCAAATAGTTCATCAGTGATAGGAATGTTAAATTTATCCTTAATAGTGAGCTTTTTGAGCTCCCTTATAATCCAAACACATGCGCCATGATCCATCCTTCTTGTGCACCAACGCTACTGGAGCAAAGAAAGAACTTTGACTAGGTTGAATTATACCAGCCTCTACCATTTTTGCAACCATATGTTGAATTTCACTCTTTTGGGCATAAGCATATCTATAAGTCCTGATGTTTGGAGGAAGACTTCCCAGAATCAAATGAATAGTGTGATCATGATCCTGAATAGCTGTAGACCTTTAGGAGTCTCAAATACCTTGGAATGATTGTCAAAGACTTCTTTTAGATCTAGAGAATATGTGATTTAAACATGGAAACCTCTAACAGACATAATTGTTAAATTACGCCTCATTGTTCTTTCTTTAGAAGATTTGTCATTCCATTAGAGCTAATTATCTTTCTTGCTTTCCATATGATACTTCTTAATTCAACTTCCTTTCATTTTGAAGAAAATTTAATGAAACGTTCTTGAAAATTAACGGCTATTGTGCCCAAGGATTATAGGCATTGGACTCCTAGTACAACATCAACACCACCCATTGGAATGGAAAGCATTGGGATATTCAATACATATTCTCCCATGAATAGATTGATATTATGGAACTTTGCAGAGAAATTGATGGTTCTTCCACTTGCAACCATCACTTGAAACTCTAGTGTTGGACATAGGAATCAATTCAATTCCTTGGCTATCTTATAATGAATAAAATTATGGGTATTTCCTGAATCAATCAACACTATTACATTTTTCTTCTTGATATGTCCTTCTATCATGATAGTTTGAGGAGTGGTAATTTTCGCCAATGCATTACAAGATCTAGTTGGCTTTATTTTTTCTTTCTCTAGGGTTTGTTCCTGCTGTATATCCTCTTCTTTTGATGTTTCTTAGGAATTTTCTTCCTCCTCTTCACAATAATTTACTCTCAGAACACTTATGACATTTAGTTTATTTGTTATCACAAATATAACAAAACCCTTTTTCTCTTTTTTCTTCCAATTTTTGGCATGTCAACCTTGTACGTTGTCGAAGGCTAGGGGAAACAACACTTCCATCCTTATAGTTGTGAGTGGTAGGCTTCCTTGTTGCAATAATTTTTCTTTCCATTTTTATTGCCACCCTAAATGCCTTCCCCAATGAGTCAGGTTCACAAATGTGAACCTCATGTTGGATGTTATCCTTTTAAGTCCCTATGAGCACATCAATCATGTTCTCCTCTAGAATATATTTTACCCTTATATTCAATTTTCACATGTCCTCAATGTGCTCCATCATTGAACCATTTTGTTTGAGGTTTATCAATTGGATAAAAAAAGTGCTTCTTTTGGTATCCTCATAATGTGCTATCATTTCTTTCGTAAAAATTCCTCAAGTGAGAATCTGTTTACAAGAGAAAATCCATCGGTACCATACAAACTGATTTGGTTCCAAATATAAAGTTACAATGTGTACCTTTTGTGTGTTTTGCAAATTCTGGAGATCAAAATATTGCTCCATACATAGTGTCCATGTTATGGGATCCTTTTGGTGAGCACAAGTATTGCAGCAATAATGTTGCAACTCCTATGCTTCCTACTTTACCTTTATCAACCTGGTAGTTCGCAACAAACTTGGAAGCGATGATACATTGATGTGGCTGCTTGTGCTTCGCGATTTCTAAAGGATAATTCGAAGTAGGGAGTCATGAATGAGGGGGACACCCTCCTATAAATCCTCTCCCTTGTTTTCTTTGAATATTTTCCACCAAATGTTCATTAAATATTCGACTTTGTCTCCAAAATTGACCAAAAATATTTATTAATCACACATTAGACTTCAAGGTGTAATGACCAACCCAACTCACTCTATTAGCATAAATATAATAAAAAACATGTAATAAAATAATGAGAATGGTGGATTAAGCTAAGTTAGAAGGCAAAATAAGCCCATATAATTACCCATTTATGGGGCTCATCATCACCCCCTACCAAAATGTGTTGCTCATCCTCTGAGCAACTAGTCCATCTCCTCATCTTTGATGGCCCTGATGGCCTTCTTGGCATCCCATGCTTCTGATGTGAGGTCCTCTTCTTTGTCATGGAATCCTGCCTTTTTCTCCACCTCTTCCCACTAATGTTGTTCGTCTTCCTCTTTTCTATCTTCCAGTAGGCCTAGTAGTAGTGGGGGACTCAATTTGAGGCCAATCCAATTGGCCTTCATACTCTGCATAGAGCGCTTGTACAAGGGCACTCTCCTTAATTCTTCTTTCATCCTTGTTGGGGAGTGATACTCCCTAATTTGCAGACTATGTGGGAGAGTGTTCCACCTCCTCATACAAGCATGAATACAAACTTCCTGAAGTAATCTTTCCATGTCGTCGAAATGTGCAATGACCTGAGCATGCTCATTGATATACTTAGGGGCACTTTGAGGATGATTTTCAAGTAGCTGGTGGGCGCTGATGAGACCAATGGGGTCTGATGGCTCAACTCTGACCATTAAGGGTTCATTTTCCTCTTTTACCATCAACTTTTTGATTTCTGTTGATATTTCCTCCTCATGATTCATCCATCATGCCATGCCCATTAGTTGTAAGTCCCCTAGCCCAACATTGGGGTCCCATAGGTTCATATTGGTGAGGGCCATGTTATGCAAATAGAACTTTTCTATCTTTGCCTTGTCTTTTGTGGAACTTTGGTCACATAGGTCTGTAAATTGTTTATAATATTGGAAAGGTATGGTGCCTCTCTATGCCATAGTATTGATATAAAACTATAGCCATTGGTGTTTGAGGTATACTCCATATGATTTTTCTAGTGTCCTGAACTGTAGTGCCTCCATAGACCAGCTAGCCATGCATGCCAATTGTGTCTCATTTTCTTGTAGCTGTCTTCTTAGCAACTCATTTTCTATTTCCAAGTGAGTTATTCTCATTGCCTCTCTATGTCTTACATCACTTAATATCCTGCCCATCTCTCTACCCTGGTTCTCCATGTGGCCAATATCATCTACCCCCTTGGATTTGGCAATTTGCATCCATCTATGTCTCTTGGTTGTTTCTTTCTCTAGCTCAAAGAAAACTGGGACTGCAAATTTCTATGGAATGATTTTTCCCCACTCAAGGAGATTATAATAAGAGCCCAAACTAGGCTGGGGGTTAGATTCTCGGGTCTCTATTTTTTCCTCCTTCCCCTTTGGCTATTATTCTACCCTTCTTTCCAGTTTTTTGGTCTCCGATAGCTTAGTTAGGGTCTCCTATAGAAAAGTCTGTGTTTCCTGTAGAACCATTTTTTAGTCTTGTAATTGAACTCTTTCCTTCTAGGTGGAAGATCTAGGACTTCCTCTTTCATATGTGATGGGCATTTTAGAGGGAGATTATTCCCCTTTAACAGTGGTTGAATCTTCAATTACAATAGGGACTATTGAAGATGGTTGTGGTTTTCCCATTTTTATCCTTGTGCTTTTCTGAGCCCTAAAGTACATTGATGTTTGCCTCTTCCTCTTTTGTTTGGGTTTAACAGGGGTGTTGAGGGCAGCAAGAGCAACTGCTACCTCCCTTTCTAGTGTCTTAGGAGACACTTCTATCTTTTTTGCCCCTGCTGGTTTTGTTTCCTCTTGCTCTGTTCTAGTTTCTTCCTCCTCTAGTTTAGTTTCCTCCTTTTCTATTTTGGTGTCTTCCTCCTATTGTTGTTCCTCAGTTTCCTCCCCTTCTTCTCCTTGTTTTTCTTCCCCCTCACTTTTAGAAGGATTGTGGTCATATGTGAGGGTGTTTATATCATCTTCTCTTGTCATATTTATGAAGATTTCCCATGCTATGGGGATTGTGAAAGTGTGGAGGGCTTCTTCCACTAATAGTTTTATTAACCCATGGTGAGCCAAATGATATAGACTTCCTGCCTTTAACGTAATGCTCGAGTCTATAAGGTATTGCAAGAGAAAATAGGGGATGCTCAGTTTTTAGGGTGTGGGAGTCTCAATGCCATATCTCAGCTCATGGAGAAGGCTAAAATGGTAGCCGTAAAGTATGCTATACCTCCCTCAACAAGAAATATACTTGATGATTTGGTAACTAAACTCATCCCAAGGGTAAGGTATTCTTGTTCTTCTAATTCCATTTTTGTCTTCTATAGGATGTTCATTTGGTTGGAAGAAGGTTTTATTGGCAACTTGCCCGATTGGCTTTTCATATTTGCTCCAAGGTAATCCAAGGGGAAGTTGGTAACTCTACTAATAAATTCTACTGTGATTTACATGGTGCGACCTCTGAAAGTAATAGTGGCATGGGCATTTAAGCAAGGCACTAAAGCAAGGGAAAAATCCTGAGCCACTTCTTCATCGAACCCTCGAATTTTTTCAAAAAATGGCTACTACTTCAGGATGTTCATGGATCCTAGCTAAATTTGTGGCCTCCTTCCTCATGAATCCCCATGTCATTTTTCTTATACCCTCTTTGAACACCAAAAATAGACATGGAGACAAGAATTTTGAAGGAACAGGAAAACAGAGAAAAACTATGTTTTTTTAAGAAAACATGAAGAATTTTTTATGGAATTCCTCTTCTTTATAGGCTAAACTCCTCCTTAAAACTGCATCATTTCTTGCACATATTAATATTCAAGGTGGGTCTGTACAGAACCTACCTCTTCAAGAAATAATTTGAGCAAAAACCTCGTGTTTCCTTCTTAAAAACTGCTTACTGCCCCTCTTGTAGAACTTGTTGTAGGTGCTCCTGTAGAATTCATTCCTGTAGAAGCTGTTATTGCTCCTGTAGGACTTCGATAGCAGAAGGATGTCTTAAATCGATAGAGAATGATGTTTTCGAGGCAATGGGGGTGGTATAGAGCTTGTTGCAGCTAAGTGGACAAGGAAAAAATGGAAGAAAAGGTGGTGAAGGAGTTTCGAGGAGAAGTACTTATGTCTTCTTTGAGATATTTCTGGTGATGAGGTGAGATGGAAAAATTGTACATTGCTAGATTGGGACCATTGGTCCCCACTAATTTGTCATCATGGCTCTTCATGACTCTTTCCTACAGTCACCTCCAAAGATTGAATCTGAGTTCATCGGAGTTTGTATAACCTCCATTACCTGTCCTTTGGATTTTTTGTTGAGTTGACTAGGCACATGTGTGGTGGCATCTCCGGATGAGGGCAGTCAACTGGATGAGGGTGGCCAGTTAACTGCCCACCTTTATTGTTTAACCCTTAACCATCTCATTTGCTTATGCATATTTTTAATTATACAGATGCAATAGAGGAGAGGGTTATACACTTACCTACAAGTTGAATGTTCGTGTTGTGGTGCATTTTGGTTCCTTTGCTGCTGCATGCTCGTATTTTAGTTGTTGCATGCCTATATATCGTCTATTGTATGATTTCTACTCCCTGATGTGTGGCTTGTTTGCTTTGTGTAGGTACCCTCTGGCTGGATCTGCTTCCGACATCCTCTTCAATTCTATGGCTGCACCTATTTTGTTGTTGTGGCTTGATTTTAAGGGGGTCAACTGCTACAGGAAATCCTACAAGAGCTCCTGTAGCTGCTTCGCCCTTTGAAATTTTTAGCTGATTCTTGAGTTGGGTCCTATGACGATGCTACTAGAGGTGCTAATGGTGATGGAGAGGCGTTTGGTAAGCCGTAGGTGAGCTTTGGAGCCGTTGTTCATTTTATTTCTTTGCTTTTTCTAAAAACTAGTTTCTATGTTTTTTCTATAGTCAGGGAAGAAATCCATGATAATGAGGTGGTGCAGGTGTGGGATGGATGGCTAGGAGGATGGATAGTTGTAGGAGGTCCTACAGGTTCTTCATGAAACTTCCCATCTCCTCAAACTATTTTTAAAATCCATTTTGAGCTCTCTGTGATTTCTACAGGAGCCTCCTGTAGAACACACAGGGCCTCCTGTAGGATACACAATGTTTGGAAATAACACAGAGTGAGGTGGAAGAAATGTCAAAAATGATTGAGAAGAGTATGGAGGAGGCGAAATAGGCTTTGTGGCATCCTCTCTTGCTTCCTGTGGTCCACCTGTAACCTGTAATGCATTTAAAAGTCAATTTCCTCTTCCTTTTTTCTCTGTCTTTTTTTTTTTGAAAGACAACTATGGTGCCTCCAGGAGGTTTTCACCTTAATTGCTTGCCCTAGGCACCTCCAAGGGAGGTTTTCACGCAGGGACCTTATTCTCTCTTTTTCTACTTTTTCCATCATTGGGCTGCCTGAAAAGAGGTTTTCAACCCAATGATGGGACTCAAGCGCCTCATGGAGGTTTTCACTTGAGCCGTTATTATTTTTTCTTTCTACTTCTTTAGTAAGTGGGTGGAGTGGACGTTGAGACCTGCTGCACTACCAACACTATCTTATTCAGATCTTCAATGAACTGTCACTTGGATAGGGCTTCTTGTAAATTTTCAACCTATGTCCATTGACAAACATGGGGATGGCTTCCTCATAAATGGTGCTGATCAAAACTAAACAATTTTCATTGCACTTTTCCACAATGTAGGGTCCCAGCCACCTTGTCCTCAGTTTTCCTTTGAAGTCTTTATACCTTGAGTCATAGAGCAGTGCCCAATCTCCCTCTTGGAATTGATTCTCCTTGATATTTTTATCATGCCATATTTTCATTTGAATTTGGACTACCTCTGTGTTGAGAAGGGCTTGCAATCTTTGTTCATCCAATCCATTGAGATGGAGTAGCCTTTCCCTCTGTGCATGGCTGATGTCTAAGTCCAGTTGATCTACCATCCTTAGTGTATTGTATTCAAATTATACTGATAGCAAAACCTTCTTCCCATAGACCAGTTCATAGGGTGTGAACCTTGTGGTGGTCTTCCATGTTGTGTTGTAGGCCTCGGTGGCATCAACTAGTCTATCTACCCAACCTTTTCTACTGTTTCTCACTACCTTTGCCAGAATTCCTTCCAAAGCTCTATTAGTGACTTCCACCTACCCATTGGCTTGTGGATGGTATGGGGTGGAAGTCCTTTGCTTGATTTTATGATGTGTGAGCAGGTCTTCGATGAAATTGGAAGTGAACTGACTACCTTGATCTGTAACCAATTCTCTTGGATACTCAAACTTATAGAATATGTTCTCTCTTAAAAACTCAACTACGTTTTCCTATTTTTCTACCTTTATTACTTTTTTCTTTGCCCATTTTGTCAGATAATTAGTGCACACAATGACGTATTGCCTTTCTTTTGAAGGAGGGTTGATAGGACCCACAAATTCCATGCCCCACTTCTCAAATGGCTCAAAAGTCACTTGAGGTTGCATGGGCATCTAATCCTTTGGAGTAGGTTTCTCCATCCTTTGGCACCAATCGCATTCGCTGGTATATCTCTTCACATATTGATGAAGAGTGGGCCAATAGTAACTTGCTCGCAAGATTTTGAAGGCAGTCATTTTTGCTGCAAAATGGCCTCCACAAGACGCATCATGACAGGTTAGGAGAATGTCAAAAACTTCCTCTTCCCTGACACATCTTCTCAATATTTGATCGGGGCCAAGTTTGAAGAGATTTCCCCCAATCCAAGTGAAAGGGGTACTTTTCCTCACAATCTTACTCTTCTCTTTTGAGGACAGGTGTGGTGGGAACTGTGTTGAAACCAAGTAGTTTGCTATATCAGCAAATCCTGGAGAGAGTACTGAGATAGAAAATAGGTTCTCATATGGCATTTGATCATCCACCATTCCTCCCTCGCCTGTAGGAAAATTTACTCTAAACAAAAAGTCAGTAACAACGTTTTCTTTACCAAGCTTATCCACAATGGTTAAATCAAACTGCTGCAGTAAAAGAAACCATCTAATAATGCGAGCATTTACATCTAGCTTATTCATTAAATACCTAATTGTAGCATCATTATTGTGTACAAAGGTTTGATAGCCTGTGATATAATGTATGAATTTATTTAAGGAATTCACTACAACTAGGAGTTCCTTCTCGGTGACTGTGTAGTTTAACTCTGCCTTTGACAAATTTTTTCTTATAATGTATATGGCATAAGATAACTTTCCATCAATTTGTCCCAAGGCTGCTCTTGTTGCTTTGTTCGAGGCATCTATGTGAATGTGGAAAGGTAGGGCCCAGTTTGGGCCTCTCAAAATTGGGGCAGTCACAAGATTTCTTTTCAAGGTATCTAAGGCTTCTTGACAGTTTTCAGTCCATATGAACTTCACATCTTTTCCCAAAAGACCAAACAATGGAGGGTCTAACTTACTGAAATCTTTATTGAATCGTCTGTAATATACTTCTAAGCTTAGGAAACTTTAGACATCTTTCACGATTTGAGTAGATGGGACCCTTTGGATGATGGCAATTTTGTTGGGGTCCACCTACAATCCTTGTTGAGATATTGCATGACCTAGCACGGTCCCTTTAGTCATAAAAAATTCACATTTTTCCGAACTGAGGGACAATTTAATTTCAATACACTTGTCCAAAACTTTCCCTAGGTTAGATAAAGCTTCTTGAGATTTAGAAGCATAAGGAGTAAAATCATCCATATATATTTCCATCGCATCATGAACCAGTTCAAAAAATATACTCAATACTGCTCTTTGGAAAGTGGTTGGAGCATTGCACAAACCAAAGCAAAGGACCCGATATGAAAAGGTACCCCAAGGACAAGTGAAAGTGGTCTTGTCTTGGTATTCTAGGTTGATTTGAATCTGATTATACCTAGTAAACCCATCTAGGAAGGAGAAAATGTTTTTCCCTGCTAGACCATCTAACACTTGATCCATGAAAGGCAAAGGAAAATGGTCCTTTTTAGTGGCCTTGTTTAGTTCCCTATAATCGACACAGATTCTCCACTTACCATTTTACTTTGGCACTAGCACCAAGGGAAAGACCCATTCACTGTCAGAGATGGGGTAGATGAATCCTGCATCAAGTAGGTTTTGCAATTCGTCCTTAACAATGTCTTTAAGGGCGAGATTCATCCTCCTTTGAGGTTGTCGGACTGGTTTACAATCTTCCTTAATGTATATATGATGAGTACATACTGAAGGATGCACTCCCTTCATCTCCTTATAACTCCAGGTGAAGGCATCTAAATGTTTTCTTAATAAGCTGAACAATTCCTTCTCTTGGGAGGTGAATAGGGATGAGTTGATTTTCAAGGTTATTTTTGGGCTGAAATCTATATTCTTAACATGGAGAGAGGTTGGGTTGGCCACACAGAGATCAGTTAGGGGATTTCCTTGGGCTTCTTTCACTAGATCTTCTAATGGAAAAATACTGGGGTGTGGATTCTAAATTAAATTTCCAATGATATCATCCTCATTTTGCGGTTTCCCCCCATGAGAGTTTCTACAACACATAGTGGTAGAGAATAGACTTCATTCTCATCCTCCTCCTCCAACCAGAAAGGTAGTTGTGTTCTAGCAGGTGTTGGGCAGGAGGGTATAGGATTAGCTTATTGGAAATATGCCCATTCTTCATGGTCATGTTACCAACCCGACAACTTATGTAAGCATTGGCAGTGGCCAACCAGGGTCTTCCCAGGATGAGAGGGTACCCTGTGAGCTTTGCCTTTGGTTGGAGAACCAGGAAATCTCTAGGATACTCCCAAGAATAAATGGAGACCATCACATCCTCCAAAATCCCTTTAGGGGTCACGGGGGAGCGATTTGCTAGCTGTAGTACTGTTGTGGTCTTTCTTAAGGAGCCCTGGAGTTTGAGCTTGAGCATGGTGTCCTTTTTCATCACATTAATGGAAGCTCCAAGATCAATCAAGGTATGTCGGATCATGGTGCGATTGATGTGGACATCAACTACTGGGCTTCTAGGGTATAGATATTTCGTACATATTACCTACCCCAACATCAGGTCAGATAGTTGTCTTATGACATTGATGGTTGAGGCATATCTCTTGCGCCTGCTTGGATGACTGAAGCACTTCTCTTTGATCATCTTATTGCATATATGAACATCCTTTATGGCTCGGAGAAGTGGCATATTTACACATAATTGTTTGAATTCTCCCAGAAGTTCAATTTCTTCTGGGGTGGGCTGTGTTGTCCCGGATAGTCTCTGAGGAAAGGGTGGGATTGCTTTCTGTAAAGTTTCCTCTTTATCTTCCTCAACCTCCTGAGGGGGAGGCTAGCTATCTAGGAGAACCTTCCCAGATCATTGGTTAATCTCCTAAATCTTCATAGCATAGTTTTGGCATGATGGTTCTCCACTATATACTTGCTAAGTCTCTCTGTTGTTCGGGTTCGAGTTCGATTCAGCAGGCTTTTGGGGCTGCCTTGGTGGAGCAAGAGGAAATGGTTGTGGTTGAGCAAGTGGTGGAGGAAAAAGAGTGGGAGGAGAGTTGTATTGGGGCCTTGACCCCTGATTAGATTCATTCCACTGAGGTTGTTGCTGAGCATAGGAGTGAAATGAATGAGTGGCTGGTTGGGCATGATATTGAGATGGATAGGATCAAGGAGGAGGTGAGGACTAGGAAGGATGAGCAGGAGGGCCCTAAGAAGGTATGGAAGTGGCTTGGTTGGGGCTGTAGTATGCCTGAGATGTCCTTTGTGTTCCCTGTTGGTATGGTCCAGGTCCATGCGGTCTCCTTTGGTTCAAGAAATAGAGTGGTTCAGTGGCTCCTTTGGCCCCTTGGCATATAGCTTTAAGTCTGGGAAAGGAAGGGCACTTATCTATCAAATTATCTTCTTCACAAATTGAACAAACCTCTATGGAGTTCAATGGAAATTCGTTCCTTGGATGCCTTCTGGTGCACCTAGGACAAAAAATGGCCAAAGCCCTCTCTGCTTCCTCTTGTTTCCTTTTGATATGCAAGGTATCCATTTGCATGGAAAGAGTTTGCAGCATCTCACTCTTGGAATCTTCTAGCATGTGTCCAAGTTCACCTTTTATGGATGAGTTGGATGAGGAGGTACTGGCTATGGGTTGTCTCCCCCTACCTCTCTTTCTGGCTACCCTAGAATGGTTTCTAAAAATAGTATTTAGGTCTTCATAGGGAAGTTGGTAGAGGTCTCCCCCAGTCTAGCAGATGGAGGGTGTATAGAAGGTCTTCCGGAATTCCCCTGAGCAGGACCAACTTCAGCGATTCGGGGTCAAGTGTGCACCTGACACTTTTATAACTAAGCTAGAACCTCTTTTCATAATCTTCGTGTTAGCTTCCTGTTGCAGCAGGTTATTCATTTTTCATGATTGGCATTTAACAGGCCAAATATGTCATACTTTGCTTGCTACAATGCTCCATATTTGCTTAGGAGTCTCCAAGGGAAGAAGGCTACTTCAAGTTCATTCAATTGCCTTCAAATTTTGTAAAGTTATCCCCGTATCGCCATTTTTCAGTTAAAGGGAGGTCCAAACAGTTTAATCTTGGTCTCCCTAGGTTTAAATTTCCTGTTTTAGAATATAGAGATTGTACATCTGTCCAAACAGTTTAATCTTGGCAGATTCTTAGATAGGT
>APFE031636168.1:102804-114911 GCA_000404065.3 Pinus taeda
TTTTTATTTTCATATAATGGTAAAATCATAACACTAATTAGTATGCATAAATGTATTATTCATAAATGTTGATTGACTTATCATTATTATAGCTCTCTAGAATTACTTATGCTAGTCATCTATAAGGTGCAAAGTTTTACTTCTATGCTAAATGTAACTGAGTTTTGAGCCATTAACATGTTTAATTATATATCAAAAAAACTCGATGTACAACAAAACAGTTGTAAAAAATACTCAACACCACAAAACATTTTATTCAAATAATCAAAATTAATTATAATTGATAATAATTGATTATAATCCATAATAAAATACTATTTATATTGATTATAAAACAATTTCAAATAAATTCATTTTATAAATTTTAATTAATATTAATTTAACTCAACTAATTGTGTATACAACGGGAAAATTTACCGAGACAAATCGAACGTATTCCTCCCACCTACTATTATCAGTTGTACACGGTGAGAGAAGACTGCCGATGGGAAATTTAGTAAGTGGAATTGGATGAATTTGACATCCCTACTATTCTCAGTTGTACGACGGAAAATCTACCACCGTGCCTAGACCGTCAGATTTAGGTAAGGAATTTGACGAGCAAATTGCTGGTCACGTTTCCATTTGGCCGTCCATTACGGGTACAAATTTCTTAAACCGATTCTCGGTTATATGAAAGGGGAGACTATTACCGTGCCGAGGCCGCCGGATTTAGGTATGAATTGACAAGTAAATTGCTCGTCACGGTTCAATTAGCCCGTCAAATACGGGTACAAATTCTTAGCCCTATTCTCAGTTGAACGATGGAGGAGACTACGTATGGAATTTGACAAGCGAGGCTCAATTTGCCCCTCCGTATGGAATTAAACCTACTTGTCAAATTCCCCCTTAAACCTACTTGTCAAATTGCCCGCTAAATACGGGTACAAATTACTTAAACCTACTTGTCCAATTGCCCGTAAAATACGGATACAAATTTCTTAGACTTATTTGTCAACTTATTCAGTTGAAATGGGCAACAAATATATAATTTGCAAATGGGTATTAAATTAGCGGACTATATGTTTTCACTATTAAATAATTAATATGCTAAAATCTAATAATGAACATATTTGGCCTCCCCATTGAATAATTGATATGCCAAAATCCAAAAATAAGCATACACAGCTTCATTCATTTAACCTAGCAGGCTACTTATTTTCAGCTGCTGAAATGACCGGAACGGTCAGTGGAGACCGGGCTGGTCGGATTTGAAATTCCTACCGTGTCGGATTGATGAGTTAGAGCATTACCATAATCGTCAAACTATTGACAATAATGAAAATCCGTTCGAAGAAAAGGCGATATCATACCATATGATCGCCAAACGTTACGTACGAGTGTGGATATGTTAAAATTTTAATTAAATGATCACCAGTCTCCCATTTCAATCGTGTTTCCTCACAATCTGAGTTCACACGCTTTTTTTATGTCAGAGCGAATGTTCCACCCAAATAAAAATAAAAAGTGCCATTAATGGGGAGATTTTTCCTAGTCTGCGGCTCCACTAGAAAATTCACTTGTTTACTTGGAAAATTTGTTTCCGAATTGACATTTATATATAAAAACACGGGGAACAGAATAGTAAAACATATGGAGCCCATTTGTTTCACTCGCTCAGCTGGCGGAACTTGACTTTACTGCATTGCTATGAAGAAAACTTCATTAAGCTATGAAGACAAATACATGATCCTAACTTCTTCGGAGGAAAATTTTGTAGCGTGGGTGATAAAAGTTGTGTTGAGTCCACAAATAATATTTATTGTGAGGATCCGATTTTACTGGAATAGCAGAAAGTGGTACAGGAAAAGGTGGTCCAAAGCCTCAAGGTCTTTCTTTCAATTTTTTATTTTCAGTAAGTCAGAAAAGAGAAAGTTTAGGGGAGGCTTCCCGATTCAAACTTTTCTGCTTGCTATAGAGAATATTGTCATTTCAAGTACTTCTTTGTAACAGTGCCCATTCGATTGCTATGCAGTATGGGCAATATTAAATGCCTATGGGCAATATTAATTGCCGACTCTTCTAGTGGTTATTCGGTGTAGATATTTAGTGATGATATATCAATTTCTTCGTTATCTCTAGAAACCCATCACCTATCACATGTTCTCCAGTGATATCGCCGCAGCCTCTTCCTCGTGACATACTGCATCTAGAACTCACTATCTTGTTCTTTGTCAATCCAACACTTGAACTGACACTGAATTATCATTAGTATGTTAACATGATACATGATCGACGAAGGCGGTGACTAGAGTGGCCATGACAAAATTTCTGATGGACTATTCGAAAACATTGGAGCATAGTTTTGTTCAAGTGGTGTGGATTTTAAATTTTAAGGTACAATATGGATGTTTTTTTGTATGCTTAATAGTTATATTCAGGCACCAATAATAATAATAATAATATATAATAATAATATAATTAATAATAATAAATAATATAATAATAAATATACAGTTATTATTAATTAATTAGTTATCTAAAATATATTTATAAATAATATATATTATAATTTTTAGCTATTTTTGAAAATTATAATTTATTATAAACTTTCTTTGGAGCTGATTTTGAAAAAAATTTTCTGGCATAAATAAATATGGATACTTAAAATTTTCCTTTATCACATATCCATTTCCTCGACATAAATCACTTACATTACTCAAATAATTAAAAATGTCCTCCTCGCGCACACAAAAAAAATGTGAACCAAAGCCATCAAATTAAATCATGTTAAGACCTAAGTCAAGAGGGTATCCTAGTACTAGGATGAGTAAAAGGAACTTAACAAAATGTAAATGTTGTGAAAGGTGAAATAAAATGTGCTTGGGTGATGAGTGAAAGGTAGATCAATACTTTATTTATTAGGTAGGTTATGGAGTTGGAGTTATTTAGGGAACTGTAAGAGTGCAAGTCGAGGATTTATAAGTAGTCATGTGAAGTGTTATAAACACTTTGACTTGGTTCAATAAGAAATTGTGTTGATTATAATTTTACAAGATGATATAAAGAGAGGGTTACTGAGGATCCACTACTTAAAGCAAGTGTAAGATATCTCCTATGAGAAGAGTGTATACATACATATTCACTACTTAAATATAACACGTGAAATGTTATGATCTTTAAATGGTAGATGACTAGAGGCTATAAGACATGAGTTAACTACATCACCATAGACACCCCATTGTAGCATGGTGCTCCTCTACGACTTATTTGCCTCATAATGTGATTACCTATGTTGTTCTCTATATTATTATTAATGTGCGGAATCCATCAAACATAGAGTAGTAATGACATTATCGCATCATCTTCCATTAACAAAAAACATGAACATCATATCCAAGATATCAATATCACCATAAGAATGCTCAATTTCAATCAATATCTTTCTTTGGATTTGTTTTTATTAAAATATATATGTAAAATAATTTACTGAGACAATGGCTCAATTGGAAAACCAAATCTTGAAGTCAAAAACCACAAAGTATACAAAGGCATCCAACTCGAAATAGTTTACCCCATTGAGCCACCCTATAACCCTACTAAGGGTCATCCTTCTTTTAAGATGAGTCACCTCCTCCCTTTGGTTGGGTTGGCTCGATTAGGTTGTCACTGTCTTCTGGACCTACTCTACCATAGGCCCAACCCTCTATACATAGCTCCTCATCTTACTTGCTCCTTGCTCCTACTCCAAACGAAGTGTGCAAGCACGTCACCCTTGTGTTCATTTGAATTTTGTTCTACCCTTACAATCTATCGATTTTTCAACACCTATCCGTAGCATCACATTTTTTGTGGCAGGAACATCACTTTTGTTGTGACGAGAGTGCTAGCCCAATTAAGTCATCTTGTGAAGGATTTATTTTTTATTTATTTTTGGGTAGGGAGGTGGGGAGCACATGTTGACATGAGGGCTCACCTAGGCACCATGGGGCCTAACATATGGCCTTTCAGTAGTTAATGTTTTAGTAGGATTTGCTGAAAGTGCCTTGTATTTGTGATCCTTTTCTGTGTTTGATTAGATTTGCTTTATATCTTAGTCTCTTTTCCCTCTCATTTTTTAGATCTATTCTACTATTTGCAACTTAGTATTGTGTGTTCATGTTTGTATTTTAGAATGATTTCTTCCAACAATGATTGATATTTTCATTTCTTGTATGACATTGAGAATTCAAAGAAATCCAAGTTGTATGGCTTTTTAGGTTTTGTTCATTTGTCTATTTTTTGGATTGTTTTCCACTATACGACATTGTAGGTGTGTGTTTTTTGGCGGGTTACATTGAGCTGTAAATTGAAACTTTATTTGTGTATGAACCTCCTCTTTTCCCAAGTCTGATAAGCCATAGTTCATCGCTTTTCTTTTCAAAGCCTTAGTTTCAAGCTTTTGAGTGTTTGTTGGTGTTTTTTCTTTAACATTTTGTGAGTGGTTATTTTTATTGGTGAGATCTTTAGTGGATAAGTTATTTGAATGAATTTGGAGAATATTAAAATAGCTTTGAGAGTGATTGTGAATGTGTTGTTTGTCACCTGGAAAAAGAAAGAAATTATCTACCCTTCCTTAGTTTTCATCGAATTGGAAACAAAATTGAACTTGCCATTTAGTTTTCATTTTGGATTGGTATTTGGTCTCTTTACACACCATCTCAGATGCAGTCTACAACCTTGAGTAATAAAAAAACGAAAAATAAATCGTTGATAAAATTAATTAGACATTTGGTTATAGCACGCCAACATTAACCTAGGGTTTAGAGCCTTGAAGTAGGATTAGGGAGGACTTTCTTCACGGTTGCAAAACTGAAATTAGCTTAACTAGTGAGTGTAAATCCATTTTCACATTAGATGCTTGATGGAAAACTCCTCTCACGCAGGGGTTAAGCATGTGTTTGTATTAAGAAATTGTGGATTGACTTCCCAACTCTCTAGCTACTAGTGTTCATTGAATTGTGCAAATTACAAGGGGATCTCTTTGATAAACTGTTAACGTTGCGATCAAAGGTCTCCAAATTTTTTCCTATAATTGAATTTTAGAGGCTATTGAGGATCTTGCGATCTATTGTCTGATGATCATTTCATGGTCGATTGATGCGTTGTTAAGTACTCAAGTCTTTTTCTCAATTTCTAGTTGTTAAAGTCACTAGCTCACACATGCTCATCCCTTGAGGAATTCACAAGTGCATCTTTCTTTCATAATCTTAGAAAAACATTAAGTAGTCCTTAAGAGTAAGGATTGCACAATCTCTAGGAATAGAGCCTACACACTCTTTACTTACAATGCTTGTGCAGTCACCATTGACAGTGACTATGTACTCCATAAGGGCTATGCACTACACAACCTATTATGACAGTGAGTGCACACTCTCCATTGACATTCTCCCTCTCACTTTCGGTTGTATTTGTGTCATCATTTTAGTGAGTTTTCTCAAATTATGCTTTTGTGCACCTTTTCTTTCAAAAGTGTCACTTTCACTTTTGTGACTATCATTTTTCCTTGCTTTAATTTTAACTTCAAGTTATCCTCACTCCAAAATGTGCCATTTTCAATTTCTTTAGCTTTTGCAAGTGGCATTTTCACTTTTTCTTACCTTTGCGAGTGTTGCTTCTAACTATTTTCACTCTTGTATGTGTTACACCTTTACACATCACTAAAACTAGCTCTAACACACTCTTCTGCATTACATGGTCCTACATATCATAAGAATATGCACTAGACATATTTCAACAACTTAGCACACTCCCTGGTCACATTCGACCCTTGTGTTGCAACTTGTGTTCTAAGTGTTGTAATGTGACATTTCAAATGTCACACTTAGAAATAAGTGTCGCTTTGTTGTCGTTTCAAGGTGTGATTACTGATTATGATTCATGTGCATTTCCATAACTTGTATTGATGGCATTCATGTGTGTGATCTATGTTTGAGTTGTGTTCGGATGCTTTTCCCTCTCTTACTATATTGTTCCAACAATTAACCATTCTGTAGCTCTTCTTAGTTCCCCTACCAAGTGAAATTTATGAATGCATGAGCCCTCTTGTGAGCCGATGATCACATCCTATTCATAAGCCTCATTTATGAGATCTCTCCATCCCAGACTTGTGCATTAAGTCTTTCTCAAGGTCATCTGCTATGATTGCAAATTGAGAACCCTTAAAGCATGTTCATCTATCCCTTGATGATTGTACTGACTCATTGCAATGAGTTTTGAGTACTTCTACCTTGCATAGCACATGGATAACTTCTAGTTGACAATAAGGACTTGCCCCACCCCCTTGTAAAAAAATTTGTGCCATGCAAAGGTCCTCCCCCCTACACAATGCAATGAACACTCTCTAGGAAAAGTGACTTGAATTTTGTTGCTTGCCTTAGCCAGCTATGAAATCTTCTCTTCCAGGTAGCCTTCTTGAGGATAGGTCACATTTCTAGTGGAATTTTAGCCACTACATAAGAAAATTGTACTAGCATAGGAGCCTACACGTCAAGCACTGTACATGTTGCAATTACAGTGTGTAGTATTTCCATCTTTGCTAACTACAACCTCTCACTATGCCATTCTTTCTATACTTGCTCTGCTGTCACATGTTGCATTTCTAGTGGATAGTGGAGCCTTTCCTACATTATTGTTGAAGAAAATTGTGCTCTCCTTTAAGCTTGCCTCTTAGTTACATCGCATGTCACAATTTTAGTCAGCAAGCCCTCAACCCTTACCCACTAGACTCCCTCATTGCACAGTCACTGAGTCTTGCTTTGATTCCCTAGTGCATGTCACATTTCTAGTGCATAGTGAGACATTCCCTAGTCACTGCGAAGCTCAGCTATGATATCACTATCTCCTTCTCCCTTGAACCTTGCACATGTCGCAGTTTCATTTAGCAAGCTCATCACACTGTCTTTTGCACTTTCGTATTCCGTTGGACCCTAAAGAGTCCCTCCTCAAGTGCATGGCATCGTTCAAGTGAGTATTAGTGCCTTTCCTCAACCACTTTTGAGCTCAATTTCACCATCCTCAACAAGCCCTTCCTCCTCAGTCCTCACATATGCCCATCATAATCAACCTCTTCCAGGAGAAAAGTAGGGGTAGAATAGCTGATTTTCAGACTGATCTTGCCTTATTATGAGTGAACTTTGGTGGAAGGTGTACATCCTCAATAGGGAAAGGTGGTGCTCAAGGAATATGTCAAGGAGAAGAAGTAATGAAGCAATTTGCAGAGAAGAAGCACAAAGAAGAACCATCATGAAGACATGAAGAGATCCTAGACCATGACAAAATGAAGACATTTCTCAGAAGGTCCCAATACCGATCCAAGACTCCTTGGAGGGTGAATATGAAGTACTCATTATATCTACCATAAAGAATAAAAGACATAACAACAAAGAGAATAGCCTGGCATTGTCACATAATCATGAAGTTCCATGTCATCAATGCCAAGTCATGGTTGTACAAGTGTCATCAAATGTCATATGCGTCAATGTGTCTTGCCACATTATGTGGAATTTAATTATGTATTATCGAAATGAAAATGAGAAAATGTAAAGGTGTAGAATTCTGAGAGTCACATGTGGAATATGAAAGGTCACATGTGGACCCAAGAGTTAAGATAAGTTAAAAGGTCACTTAGGAGTTGAAGAGTCATGAGGGTAACTTAAGAGTCATAGGGGATATGCAAGGTCATTCCTATTTGTTATAAAAGAAACATCATATTTCAATCAAAGGGGATTTTTATTTGGCTTCCCTAGCTTGGCATATGAGAGAAGGTCATTCCTGGGAGAAGCAAGAAGTAACTTAATGCTCCATTATTGGAGTTAGTGTATCATAATTATAATTGTGTACTTAGATATTTCACTTCTAATTAGAAGCTCATTGAGCCAACACACTTTCATGCATGTGTCGTGAATATTGTAAGACTATCCCTTAGATGTTTGTGGTATATGTTATTTTCATATGCGCTAAAGAAATTGAACTAATTCATTTTATTTGGTGCTTATCTTGTTGGATGTTTATTGTATTTTGTTTAATGGTTGTTGTGTCTATGTGAATTACTTCAGTATATAACTAATGAATCCTTCTCTACTCTCACATGTCTCTCTTAGGATAGTACTCTTACTCTCCTTCTAGAGACTCACTCTTGTCTCCCCTCTCGTGAAGGCATCCTTTTACACATTAAAATTTGTGTTTCACATTTTCAACTTACTTGTTGATTTCAAAATTTATGTGTTAATATCTTATGTTACTCATTGTATCAAAGGAAAACCTTAGATTTATGGTGATCGGGCTAACGCTCCAGATGGGGCTCCTACTCCAAACAATGTGAGGTATAATTTGGGCTTCACATCAGGGAGACCCCTTGCATGTTGATGATATCCAACATCGTCAACAATCTAGTGCTAGAAGGAGGGCCATATGAAAAGTTGCGCCCATTAAGTTTGCTTTCAACCTCTCATATTAAATGCCTCATTCCTAAATCATAATACTAAGATGTTTTTACAAGGAGCTTGATCTTACCATCCCTGCAAAAATTATTCATAACTTGTCTAAATTTAAGTTTGAGGCAAGGATGGACTAACTATCCTTAAACATATGTTTCAATTTTTTTATTTTCTTTCTCATGGAATACAATGTAAGGATGTCAAGCCCAGATTGTTCACCCTCACATTTGAAAGTCGAGTTAAGAAATGGTTTCATACATTACCAATTTCTTTTATCCATTCATTCGACTGACTTGTTAAGGAGCTTCGTGAAGCCTTTGCCAAGTATTATTATCAATATGTATGTGATAAAATCAATCAACTTAGAATGAAATCAGGTGAGTATTTAAATGATTTCCTTAATTTATTTCTTCATCTTTGCTGTGAATTTCCTGGAGAAGATTTTAAATTTAATTTTATCAGAAAAAAATTTCAGATATATATTCTTTTGTCTTTCAAATCCATTAGATTTGAACCACTGAATGATTACACCATTCCAAATTACATTGATCATGAAACACCCAAAATCTATGAAGAGGAACCTACTATTCCTTTTGTTCCTTGTCCTCCTCCTTTTTCAATAACAATTTGGGTGCCTCCTTTTGATGATATTGAAGTTGGGAAACATGAAAATCAAATTGTTGATCCCTCTTCTTTGCCTTCAACTACTTCCCATGATCTAGATCTAATGAAGGAAAGTTTGGAGTGGTTCATGAAGCCTAAGGTGAAGACTAATACCTCGAATTTTCAAGGTGATATTAATGCTCATAAATTTAACCTTGAATATGATTTGATTGAAAGTATGATTTCCTCAAGGGATACCCTTAAACCTCTACTTTCCTTTTTTTCCTAATTCGTTGTACCTTAATCTGCTTGATCAACCCAATTTAACTCTTAATGATGTTTAGCCTATTGTTTCAAGTGGTAATCAAGAACAAGGTAGCTGCATTTTACTTGTAGAGGAGAAAAGAGTTTGAGATGTGTCCTATATTTCTTCCCTCTTTCAAGATGATTATTTTTCATCTCTAGATAATCACTGATCTTGTAGTCTTGATAACCTATCAAATGATTATAAGCCCTGCACTTAACTTGATACTTTGGAAAACCATCACCATGACATCCATGTTTCCACTAATACATATGGCAATGAGTACCTGTTTCTGGGAAAACTAGTGTCTTTTCGATCGACTATCCCTCTAGGATTGGCAGCTATCCTAGAAACAAACAATCAAAGCAATTTGGGATTTCTTCTATGTATGATAAATAAGAGAGAGGCAAAGGAACCAACGTGGATCTTTCGCTTAACTCCTTGCTTGATCTCTCTCCCCCTTGACCGAGCTTGCAACTCCTCTCCTACTTATCCCACCTAGAGAATACTTGTAGAAACACAGTAACAAAACACCGTCAAAGCATCTTGATCTATTATATCATAAACATTGCAGAATCAGAAATACAATGAACATACAATGGCATTCACAAATAATAACAATCACAATTTCACAGTTGTATGGAAGATAACTCAAAGAAATTTATTAAATAGAAGGGAGAATTACAACCCAGCTGTTTGATCCAGCATCATCCTCCCAGCATCAAAAGCCCTCTTCACCTCATGAAAAGCAAGATCACACCAGCAATACAATGCTCTTTCTCAACCACAAACTATCAACACCTTCCTTGCAAATTACAAAATTCCAGCCTCTAGATCTCTCAGATGAGGGATCCATTTATAGATGTGTGCAAGGGTGTGAGTCATCTCTGGGGTTTTGATTAGTGTCATTCCACTTGTTGTTTCGTTCCACTTGGAGATTTCTTGGATCTCTTACTCATCTTTGGCCAAATTCAGAGAGGCAAGTGTCATAGGAGAAGTTTCTAGAAGATTCCATGAGCATCTACTTAGAAAATTGTCTCGGACATTTGTCCATCCTCGCTCATCACACCCTACAGAAGGCCTCATCAGTATGCATCACACCTGGCTAGTGTAGGAGTCAGTATGCATCACACCTTGACAATGGAGCAGTCAACATGGTCCTGGTTTGTCCAGTTCTGGATGGTTTTTCAGATGGAACTTTTGGGGAATGATGTAATCAGTTGACCATGATCATTTAGGGTATGAAACAACACTTTTAGGGGTTAAAGATCCCTATTTTATTGAAATATAAGATTGGGGTTGCAGTGCCCAAATATGTCTATAACAGTTGCCCCCTAAAGCATGAAGTCATAAATCTTTGATGTTGGGTGAAATGCTTTATAATGAGGATCCGAGGTTTTCGAAATTGGAAGGTGACCTGTATAAGATATAATACAATACATCATCATAATATAATTTTCATGATCTAGTTTAGGTGGGCATTCCCATGCTCAACTTTATAAATTCATTTCATGTACATAGAAAAGATAGTCATTTGCATATGTAGACTGGTGATTCTTCAAATGTAGATTCATCATCCTTGGCTCAGATGACCATTTGTGTAGCTTTTGTGTACATTCAATGTCTTTATATCCTTGAATATATTGCATCCCGGATGGATGAAACTGGATCTGGGATCTTCAATCTCGTTCAATCTTCGCCCGATGTACAAGTCAATCCATGTGAAGATATGTACAAGTCAATCAAGTCAATCACATGGTTCAAGCTTGTTAAAAAGTAAACCTACCTTTGAGCATAGTTCCCCACAGTTCAAGCTCATTAAAAAATGAACCTGCCTTCGGTAAATAACCTTTGTGATCCAGAAACAAAATGGCGACTCCACTGGGGATCGAATAGATGTTTGTTTGTTATTTTTGTTTGCTTTGTAAACTATAGATGGAGCCTGAAGTTAGCCAGATAGCCTTCAAACTGCTCTTTCTCTATAATTGCATAGTAGATGAATGTTGCTTTAGTCAATCTCCGGTTTAGTTTATGAATTGAACATTTGACTTACAAGCATTCTAGATGCCCTTTTGGTAGCTCAGTAACCACCTAAGATCGTTCCTCTATACTTTTCTCTTTACTTTCCATCATAGCTCAACTTAAATCACTGAAATCAGCTGCAAATTTGAGCCAAAACCTACCTCATTTGTGGTCCCTGGCCCATCGCACTGTTTGTCACTGTCTACTAGTATGCGTCACACCTCTCGAGCCTAAAAAGTGTGATTCATCCCTGTTTCTGTGAAGCCCAGGTGTGATGATCCAGGTGGATATTGGTGGTCACCTGTTAATTCCACGTGGAGCCCCTCTAGTGCTTCTTTCAGTTCTTTCAGTTTCCTTAATTATAGCACAGTTTACTATTTTTAGCAGTTTTTCGGGTCCTAAACTTCCGAAGCTGTTTTGAGGCCCTAAACGACGTTTTTTTGGGAAATCTACCGCCAACGATTTTTCTGCCTAAAAATTGTCTTTTCCGTCGTAGTCCTCGGAGAGATATTTCCAACGGGCTATCATGCGCGTCAAACGGAGATAAGACAACCAATTCGCGACCCGGGGAAGTTGACGTACCAACTTACCCAAAAACGGGGCCCACAATTTGGCGTTTCATCTTCTAGGGTTAGGTTTTGGAATGTGAAGGGTTTTTCCATTATTTCTCAACAATAAATAGGCCTTCGAGCCTCATTGTAACACAGTTCAGAGGCATGTAG
>APFE031636171.1:0-12218 GCA_000404065.3 Pinus taeda
ATTAAGATTTGGGGTAGAAACACCAGTTCACCAAAGACTCAACATACCCTATTTCTTGATGAAATCACTCATAGACTCTAGCAGCAAAGTAGAGGAAGGGAATTCCCAACAATTGGCTCACCATGGGTTGATTAGGATCCTCATTGAGGATGCCCTCCAAAACCTCAGAATCCCTTTAACATGGTCCATCTTTAGAGACTTGCCAGCAGAGGATGACATCAAAACCCTCACTTATGATGTTAGTCCTTCTGTCAGTGAGGAGGAGGAAAAACATGAAGAAGAAGATACAGAGCTAGATAAGGATGATATGGATGAAGAAGAAGATGACACAGAGGAACATGATGAAGCAGAAGAAGAAGAGGGAGAAGAGAAGGAGGATGATGGTGAAACAGAGGAGGAAAATAAGGAAGAAACTGATGGAGATGAGGAAGAACCACAAGAGGAGGAAGAAAGGAAAAATAGAGAGGAAGAAGGCATTGAAACAGACGAGAAAGAACACAAGGAGGGGTCACCTAGGGTGTCCCCAGAGGCCATTGAGAGAGAGGCAGCAGCTACCCTCACTGCTTTCAGTACCCCAGTCAAGAAAAAAGGAAAAAGAAGGAGGAAAACCCCCCATATTTTAGAACAAGAAAGAGCACAAGAATCAAACAAGGGAAGCCACAAGTTTCATCAAAAATTCCTATTCAGATTGAATATTCCCCTACTCAAAGAGACAAAATGCCTTCCCCTAAGTTACCAATCACATATGTAAGGAGGCCTAATACTAAATCAAATTCCTCAAAGGGCAAGGAAATCCTATAGGATCCACAGCAAATCCTACAAGATCCATAGCAAAACCTATAGGAAGCAAAAACATTCCTACATGATACTTTGCTGAAACTACAGGAAGCATAGAAATTGGAAAACAAGGTAGGGGAGCAGTAGGAAACAAAAGAAGAAGACCCAAAAAAAAAGGAACCAAGCCCCCAACCTAACATAGACTCCTATTACAGATTTATTGAAGGAGGCAAGGTAATACCTCAAAAATTTTCCATCCCATTATTTTTCAAACTTGAGAAGGAAAGGGCCAGAACCCACCAATGGATGCAAATCACCAAGTCAAAATGGGTGGAAGACATCGGGAACATGGAAGAGAAGCTGAAAGAAATGGGAAAAGAGCTAAGTGGCTTAAGGGACAGAGAAGAAATAATGAGAGATCAACTTGAAAGGGAAAATGCATGGCTGAGGGGACAACTGCAGGAAAGGCAGAAACTAGCATGTATGGCCAGCCTCTCCTTAGAGGCCATCCAGTGTAGGATGCCAGTTAAATCATATTATCTTTACCTCAAAGAACAGTGGCTGCAATTTTAGATTAAAACACTAGCACAAAGGGGCACCATGCCATTTCAGGACTACAGGAAGCTTATTGATATGTGTGATCAAAGTACACTAGAGGATAGGCCCAACATGGCTGAGTTTTATTTGCACAACGTGGCACTCACAGACATGAATGTTTGGGATCCTAATGCCAAGCTAGGAGATCTACAATTAATGGCATTGGCATCATGGATGAACCATGAGGAGTCAAGGGTTGCAGAGATGAAAAGAATATTGGCTAGAGAGAAAAATGAACCTCTTTCCATCAAAGCTGAACAATCAAATCCCATGGCCATAATCAACACCCATAATTTGATTACAAATGACCCTCAATTGGCACCTAGATATCTTGCTGCCCAAGAGCAAGCAATTTCACATTTTGAGGATATGTTTAGGCTGCTAGGAGATGATAGTATACATGCCTGCCTAGAAGATGGAACACAATGCCAAACAACTTGAAGATCAGAGAATATCACTCCCCTCAAAGGTTGAGAGAGGCACTCAATAGGACACCTATGTATAAGAAATCAATGCAAAGGTTGAAGGTCAATTAGATAGGCCTAAAACTCAGTCCACCACTACTCCTAGGGATCCTAGAAGGGAGAAAAGAAGAAGAAGAAAAGAGGCAGTGGGAAGAGTTAGAAAATAAAGATGGCTTCTATGAACAAGAAGAAGAGGCCACAACAGAGGCATGGATGTTAGAGAGGCTACCAGATCCATGAAGGACATGGACATCAACTAAGTTGCTCAGAGGATGAGAAATACTTTCAGTAAGGGGGTGATGATGAGCCTCATCATTGGGTAATTACATGGGCCTTAATTCACCTCCTAGCTTAGTCAAACCAACTATTCTCATAACTTATTGCATACTTTTGATTATATTTTGTTTATGAGATGAGTTAGAGTTGGATATTTTTCTTTGTGGTCTAATGTGCATTTAATGCAGGATTAAAAGATAAAAGCAAGGAATTTTAGCAAAGTCCTTGGCCAAAACTTGAATGGGACAAAGGAGAGGAATTATAGGAGGTAAATCCTCCTCATTTACTACCCCTCCATTTGAATATTCCTCCATCAACTGGGAGTGCAAACAACCAAATCATGAGGACTAGAGGGCAGCCGAGAAAGTGAAAGACAAAGCACCAATTTATCTTGAGTTTGGCAGCCGAGCCTCCCTAATTTTAACGAATTCGTTGGAGACTTCAAATGTATAAGTAGAGAGGCCTAGGACCTCAGTAGGATTCGGCTTTTTGATTGTAAAACTCTACTCTATTTTTGAGTTGCAAGACTTGTGACATTTTTTGATGTAATCCATTGTTTTGATAATAAGAATGAGTTTTGTTTTGAGCTAGCACTGAGTTAACTCAGAAGGCTGAAGCTCTTGGGTTAGGGCCCAACCCTAGTAGCCAAGGCTCCTCTTTATTGTACATGTATGTTAGCATAGATTCATGTTTTAATTGTTCATTTTCTTAAGTAGCTGCGTTTCCATTACAACAATGTAGATTAGATTGGTTGTATGTTAGTTTGCTTCCATTTGTGCCTTGTTTCAATTAGCAGGATAGCAAGGACAAAAAGGATCACCATAAGGTTTTCAGTAGGTGTCTCGGCCTCACTTCCTCCCTTTGGGACCATGACTTGAGGAAGAAACCCTTCAGCAGCTCCAAAAACATAAATTTCTAGTTCTTGCATGAGCTTTGGAGTTTGTTGTCTTGATTTAGCATTTGGTTCATTTCATTGTCATCTTTTTCCATTACTCCATTTCTGCAATAAGATCTCACTCATGCTTTCATTCCCTTTAGTGCTCCCTTCATGCATAAAATAGGAAATTGATTCATGCTTTTCTAATTTATGAAAATGTATTTTGTCGCATAGTTCTTGGGAAACACATATGTTTAGTCACTGCAAGTACTTCAGGAGGAGACTCAGACTTCATCACCAGTAGCCACCTTCCACTTCATCCACCATAACCATCTCTTGTTCCACCATCACCCTCTCTAGTTTTTTTCATTTTTTGTTGAAATTCCCCTAGATACCTTGAGTGAATCTAGCCATCTCCGATCTTGGATATCGACTCCTGAGTGTTTCTAGACCTTCTAACACCCCATCTCACTCATCACACACCTTTTCCAATCTTCCCAACACGTCCAACACCTCACAATTAGCTTTCGTCCATATCCTATAGGTTTTCTATAATTCCTACAGGATCATCCTATAGGTTTCTAGTACATCCTGTAGGTTTCCCTGAAATAGCCCGTTTTGAGGTTGAATTGATGGGGAACCTCTAGGAAGTCACAAAAATCCTCCTAGGACCCCTCCACACCATTCAACCACTCCATAAGCCTTTTAGCCATCCTCAATCACCTTCCATCCACCTGTCACATCCACAAGAACAATTAATTTGCATACTTGATTTTGCCTAAAATACCAAAAAAAGGTAAAAACATATTTAGTTTAGTTTTCTTGCTTTCGCATTAGTATGGTTTGATGCTCTTTACTTATGTAGCTTAGATAGCAGCATTAGGTTAGTTTTTATTTAGCAATTCGGCTTAGCATAGCTATTTAAAGGTTAATTGGGATATGGTATGATTTAGCATTACATGTTGTTTTCTTCATTACCACAGTAGAGTAGCTCTCTTAGAACAGAGTTGCTCTTCTTCCATCAAAGAATCAAGCTTCTTCTGACTCTATAGAAGTCTGGCTTGGAACCCCTGGGGTCTCTCGCCAGATGAACAGTGACAACAAGAAGGACCTTCTCTTTTACTTGTGCATATGGCACTGTCACCTCCAAGTTTGTACGAACCCCGGGTTGATAAGTAAAGCTGGTAGCCTAGGAGTTGCAGCATCCTTGCTGAAATATTGGTGCTCATCAGTTACATGTCGATTTATGCCGCTTACATGTATCGTTGTAGTATGCTTGGTTACATTATTGAATATTTGGTTACATTCTTATATGCTTGGTTGCATGTATCATTCTTGCAAGTTGACTTCAAGTATCGTTCACTCATGCTTGATCATATGTGCTTATGCATAGGTGTAGTTGGTTACGTATTGCTTAGGCATGTTCATGTTTGCGTGTGGTCAAGAGTACAGTGATGAAGCGGTTGTTGACATATATGAGGCCGTGGTGTGTTTTGTTGTTAAGGTCATGCATTGATGACTGGAATCTAGGTAGAATGACGGTTGCATGGCCATATGTTTATGTATAAAGTTTGTATATACTATCATGATTATGTTATACATGTATCACATTGATTTGTTGATCTTGTAGACAAGGTATCCTCCCCGAGCTATGCTAAGGTACATTGGTTTATTATGATTTGGTTTAGCTGACATGATATACCTTGTAGGAAGAAATATCAAATGGATAGCAAGTCAATGGTTAACTACAAAGACTCTCCCTATGAATCCTAAGAGTAGTACGGTGTTGGGAAC
Source organism: Pinus taeda (assembly GCA_000404065.3). Lineage (NCBI taxonomy): Eukaryota > Viridiplantae > Streptophyta > Pinopsida > Pinales > Pinaceae > Pinus > Pinus taeda. The sequence continues at coordinate 4,786 of APFE031636171.1, forward strand.
TCTTCCAATTTGGAAGTTACACTGAGAAGCTTAAAGGAAGAAATAAGGAGTTGTAAGGTAGATAATGATAGAATCATGCAGGCACAGGAGAAACAAGCAGAGGTAAATGCAGTTATACTTCAGAGTTTGTTAGATTTGCAGCAATAGGTACCACATCGGATCAGCTATGAGTAGGAGGATATAACTAAAGGGGCATATGGTAGTCAGTCGCATGATGGTCACAAGTCAGATATAAATGACACAATTAGAGACGATATATTGTTGGACACACCAGATAGGAGAGGGGATAGACACATGTATTATTCTAGTTCTGATTTAAATAGGCATCATGATTCTCATCGTTATAATCCTTACAGGAGGAGTGATAGGCGATACTTGTCAAATGAATTTAAGAAAAGCCACCAACATTTGATGGAGAGATGAAGAAACTACATGATGCAGAGGCATGGTTATTTGGCATGAGGAAATTCTTCAGATTGCATGACTATTTAGAGAACATGAAAGCTAGAGTGGCTACATTTAGTCTCAAAGGTAAAGTACAAATTTGGTGGGAAGATGTGAATAATGTCAAATGCTTTCATGGGGAGGAATTGACTTGGAGTGAGTTTGAGCAGCTATTCAAGAAGTATTTGTCAGAGAGATACTTTGATGATAGGGCGAAGGAATTTTATGTGTTAAAGATGGGTTCCATGACAGATGATGAGTATTCTAACAGAGTCTTAGAGTTACTGAGGTATGTGCCTGATCTCATAGAGGAAAAGGCCAAGATTAAGAGGTTCATTAGTGGGTTACCAATTGCATTTAAAGACAAGATTGATTTAGATGAGCCAATATCATTGGAGGAGTCCATTCATAAGCTAAGGCATTGCTATGAATAATTGAAGCGCAGAACTGAGACTAAGATAGACTGGAGAGGTAATGCAAAGAGCAAAGCAAAATGGGATACAAAGAAAGCAAGGTCTCAAGATATAGGTAACAAGAAGAATGTTGCATCACTTAATAATTTCAATCCATCGAATGGAGGATAGGGATTCCGGTCAGGAGAACAGAAAAAGGAGATAGGTTGGAAGACTATAAAGTGGTGAATTTGTGGCAAGGATCATTACAGGAGAGATTTTCCATAGAATCAAGGTCGTAGACCTCAGACATAGAGTGTGCAAGAGGCATATATTGTTGGGGATGTTGGTCATAGTATTCCACATATCTATGAAACATTAGATAACAAATAGGCAGATCATCGGGAATCTATCATTGAGATGGACGGTAAGCTTTGTGATCAATTTATTTCTATTTTGATTGACCCTTTATCTAATTATAGCTATGTTAGTCCTGAATTGGTGTATAAGTGTGGTTTGAGTAAGGAATTTCATGCAAAGTCTTGGTTAGTGTAGTTGGCTACAAGTATGAAGAAGCGAGTCCATCATTTGGTAAGATCTTGTGCATTTTATTTGAATGGTATGCATACCGCAACACATTTGAATGTATTATCGTTGGGATCATATAGTATGTTTTTGGGAATGGATGGTTGTATCTTCATAGAACCAAGGTAGACTGTTATGACAAATCCATTGATTGTGTTGATGACAATGGAGAACCAAGAGTCTTATAAGGTAAGAAGAAAGCTACATCAATTAGGATGGTGACAACTATGTAAACAAAGCATAGTTGCAAGAAAGGGTGTAATCTATTTGTAGTGCACATTTCTAGTGATAAGGGTAAGGAATTTGAAGATGTAGATGTGTTGAGAAGGTACCCAGTTTTACAACAGTTCAAGGATGTATTTCATAAGGACATTACAGAGTTTCCATCTCACAGGGAGGTAGAATTTTCTATTGATCTAGTTCCAGTGGTAGCTCCAACATCAAAATCACCTTACAGGATGAGCACACTTGAGTTTTTTGAGTTAAAGTTGCAATTAAAGGAAATGTTGGACAAGGGATACATTCAGCCAAGTGTATCACCTTGGGGCACACTGGTGTTGTTTGTAAAGAAGAAAGATGGTACTATCAAATTATGCATTGACTACAGGAAATTGAACAATGTAACCATCAAGAACAAGTATCTGTTTCTGAGGATTGATGATTTATTTGATCAGCTGAAGGGAGAAACAATGTTCTTGAAGATTGATATGAGATCTGGATATCATTAGGTACACATCAAAGAAGAGGAAATTTACAAGACAACTGTTTGGACTAGGTATGGGCATTATCAGTTTGTTGTAGTTCCATTTGGCTTAAATAATGCTCCAGCTACATTTATGTGCTTCATGAATAGTGTGTTGCATCCTCATTTTGATAAGTTTGTTATTTTGTTCATTGATGATATACTACCATATTCTAAAAATGAGGAAGAGCATGTCGAACATTTAGTAGCAGTGTTGAGTTCGTGAGAGAGGATAAGTTGTATGCTAAGCTTAGAAGCGTAGTTTCTTTCATACTGAGGTAGACTACTTGGGGCATGTTATCTCCAAGGAGGCATTGTAGTAGATCCATATAAGATAAGAGCCATCACGGAGTGGGTAGCTCCTAAGAATGTGGATTAGGTGAGATCCTTCATTGGTTTGGCAGGATACTATAGGAGGTTCATCGGGAACTTCTAATAGATTTCTTATCTTATCACATCATTACAGAGGAAAGGTAATAAGTTTGAATGGAAAGAGGACTGTGAGGCTAGTTTTGAGCAGCTCAAGCAATTGTTGACACATGCACCAGTGATAAATATTGCATATCCAGACAAAGAGTTTGTAGTATGCGCAGATGCTTACGAGAAAGGACTTGGTGGAGTCCTTATGCAAGATGGATAGGTGGTATGCTATGAGTTGTGAAAAATGAACGAGCACAAGCAAAACTATCCCACACATGATCTTGAGTTGGCAGTGATTATACATGCACTAAATATGTGGAGACACTATCTTCTGGGAAAGAGGTTCACATTGATGAGTGATCATAGTGGTTTGCGATATCTATTTGACTAACTAAATTTGAATGGTAGGCAAGCTCGGTGGCTGGCTACGATCAGTGAGTTTGATTTTGAGATCAAGTGTATCAAAGGAAAATACAACAGAGTGGAATATGTTCTTAGAAAAAGGATAAATGTAAATCACTTAGTAGCTATGAGCTCCTATGGGACAGATCTACAAGATAGGATCTTGCGGGGCAGGTCAACAAGATGTTAGATATATGGATATTGTGCACAGGTTGCAACAAAGTATTGGTATAGGTACATGTAGTGGTACAGATACAGGTATAGGTATAGGTGATGGTACAAGTATAGATATAGGTATAGGTGATGGTACAAGTATAGATAGTGGTATGGGTACAAGTACATGTAGCGATATAGGTTCAAGTGCATACGATGTGGGTTGTTTCCTTACAACAGATGGATTGGTCAGGTTCGGAGATAGAATATAGGTGCCAGACAACAGTGAGCTCAAGAAGATGATCTTGAGGGAGTTTCATGTGAAACCTTATTCAGGTCACCCAGATTATCAGAAGACACTAACAATAATGAAGAGATTTTACCATTGGCCCAATTTGAAGAGGGATGTAGCAGAGTTCGTGGCTAGGTGTTTTGATTGTCAGTGTGTGAAGTCAAAATGTAAGCATCCAGGTGGACTGCTACAACCAATCATGATCTTAGAGTGGAAATGGAAAGTCATTTCCTTGGACTTCATTACAGGATTTTTGAAGACAGTGAGACATCATGATTCCATCATGGTTATTGTGGACAGGTTGTTGAAGGTTGCACGTTTCATTCCCGTGAAGTCTACATTTTCAGCTATAGATGTAGCACAGGTATTCATCCAAAATGTGGTTAGATTGCATTGTGTTCCGAAGAATATTGTGTCAGGCAGTGATGTGAAGTTCACTTCCATGTTTTAGGAGGAGTTATTTGCAAGTTTGGGCACATAGTTGGTCTTGAGTACAACTTATCATCCACAGATAGATGGACAGATAGAGAGGGTCAACATGATATTGGAGGACATGTTGAGGATGTATGTGATGCATCAACAACAAAAGTGGGAAGAGTACATTACATTGGTAGAGTTCGCATACAACAATGTGTATCAGGAATCTTTGAGAATGAGTCCTTTCGAGGCATTTTATGGATGGAGTTGTAACACTTCCATCAGTTGGAGTGATGTGATTAATAAGGTATTGATTGGACCAGATATGTTGGCAGACATGAAACATGAAATGTAGGTTATAAAGAAGAATATAAAGGCATCACAGGATAGGAAGAAAAGCTATGCAGATTGGAACAGGTTGTTCAAGGAGTTCTAAGTTGGGGAACAAGTCTACTTGCACATCAAACCAGAGAATATCTCCTTGCGGATTGGATCATCTTCCAAGCTGGCACCACAGTTTTGTGGACCCTTCAATATCGTTGAGAGGATTGGGCCAATAGCATATCGAATTTCACAACCTCCAACAGTGAAATTCCATGATGTTTTCCATGTTTCATTTCTTAAGAAGTGTGTAAAAGATGATGATCATGTGATTGAAATGTTTGAATTGCAGTTGGAACCAGATGGAGAATTCCAGCCGGAGCCTTAGTGTATATTGCAGACAAAGGTGCTCATGCTCCGGAACCGAGCAATAGAGAAAGTTAAAGTGCAGTGGAAGCACTTTGGGCCCGATAAAGCTACATGGGAGATGGAAGATCAGATGCACGCTATTTATCCTTCCTTATTTTCCAGTTGAGGAAAAGCAGTTTTGGCTTGGTGTTTTGGTGTGATTTTGGTATATGCTTTGGTATAGTTTTGATGATGTTGGTTTACGTACATATGTATATGGATGTAAATAGTGCCATGGGATATGTTATAAAGCTCCAATAAGCAGTACGAGTGTCATGTCATTATGATGTTATGTTGTTATTTTTTCATATTGGTTTGCTTCTCAGTAAGTTGATTGTAAATACTGCATCGATCTAAGTTATAAATCTCCATTGGCAGTATATTTTTCTTACAGAAATTTTGTGGTTATAAATGTTGTTGAACACCAAGGACGATGTTCCCCCAAGAGGGAGGGTTCTGTAACAACCCTGGTGAAAATTCCATGTAATAAAAGTAGATAAAGGCAAAATAATAACCACGGTTAATGGGACACTTATTCCAAGTTGAATGTTTGGCAAAATCCTAGTGATGGAGATCATTTGTGATTGTTTATGGCTAAGGAAATTGGAAAAGGCAATGACTAAGGCTTTGGAAAGGCGAAATGGCATTTTTGGGACATTTATTTAAGAAAATAATGGAAATTAGGAGAAAAGGGAGCTGAAAGGTCATAAGTTGCATGTGAGAAGGAAATTGAAGGAAAATAATGGACAATGAAGAAACTAGAAGTGTCATGCATAAAAAGGCTTCTGAGGATCAGTTGGTAACCTTTTGTCAGTTGAGTTATGGATCTCTCTCATACTCTTGGAGACTTAGAGTTTTCTTGGAGCACTCTTGGTGGGTGTGGCATACTTGGATTCTTGGAGCAAGAAGGAAAAGGAAGAGCAGGAAAATGCAAGAGGGCATCGAGATCAGCGGCTACATCATATTTTCTTGTAGGTACAGAGTTGCATGTATGTTTTCTTCACTAGTTTTGGAATGCATGGCATATGCATGTGGATTCTTGGTTAGGATCTGTCATTAGCATGGAGGATTGCCTAGATTGACAGTGGATTGCCTAGGCTTTCCATTTCCTGAATACTCATGGTGATTATGGGTTTACTTTGATTATTTTTTTTTGGTTGGTTCTCATGTTTCCTTAGCTTGGGTTTAGTTATTAGTTCGTGGAAGCCCTGGTTGGAGAAACTCTCTGGAAGCCCTATAACAACTTGGGTTGAGTTACTAGTAATGGAATCCTTGGTTGGCCAAATGTTCTGGAATCCCTTGGTGGATTGAGTTACTAATCCTAGAAACCTTGGTTGGAAAAACACTCTGGAATCCCGATGGTAGTTGTGGGTTGAGTTACTAGTCCTGGAAGTCTTGGTTGGAACAAACGCTCTAGATGCCCTAGAAGACTTGGATGGAGACCAATCTAATGATGGTTTTTTGATGTCTGACCATGAGGTGGAATAATTTTTTTAGGGGTTAAGGTGGCTAGCCTCTGGAAGCCCTGAATGAGTTTTGATTGATGTGTTCTAAGAGATCCCATTTTCATGCTTGGAATATGGCATGGGGGTGAATAGCTGAAGAGAGATTTGGCTCAGCCATTCTACGGTCGGGTGGAACATGGAAGTCCCATCCTGGGTTTGGATTTTGCATAATTAATAAAAGGCTATTTCTCGTTGTATTTCTATGATAATTTTGATGGATTATATGTGGTCGATATGGTTGTACTTTCATGAGTATTTATGCTGCTATTATGCTGGTTATGTATGTGTTTTATGATAGCAAGCATGTATGGATTTCATCATTTTTTTTCTTGTAATTGAATGATAAATGTATCCATGACCTAATGGATAGAATGACAGTTGATGTATTGAGGCATCAATGGCTCTTAGAGATTCTTAGCTAAGTAGGAGACCCCTATGCTCGGAATTGTTATTTACACTTGTAGATTACATATTTGTGCAATGTTTGACGGAATGTCTGTCATGGCTAGTAGGGGTACCGTCAAGGTCTTTAACAAGTATTTTCTTTAATAGTTTCATTTCCATGTTGTTTTACTATTTTGAAGAGATGGTTCAATTTTGGGCGGTGACCTAGGCTCTGGGCTTGAAAAAGTGGCTCAAATCTTGGGGTTGCTAGCAGAGCACTGAAAAATTTAGTCTCTGGTCATTGGGAGACAAGCCTATGAGAGAGACTTTGGATTTGTGGATGTTTTCATGCCTATAGAATGAGAGTGACCAAGGCTTAAGTTGTCCAAAAGTTCAGTGGGACCCAAGGGGAAGTTGTCTGAAGTATTAGATTGGTTCCTGAGGATCCTCTGGATGATATTGAATGTCTATATGGTGTGTTTCCATTGGTTCTGCTTCCTTAACGTGACTTAGGAGGTCAAATTATATCATAGTGGCCTCTCGACGCATGTATACCCCGGCTGGCCGGTTGCTTGGGTAGATGTGGGAGGAGGGTGTTACACTAGCAATTAGTTACAATGTTTTTACTACTCGTCATGGTTGTATGTTCAGAAAACTTTTTTCAACCATCTCTACCACCGTCTTCATTCTTGTGGATTGCAGGTGTTTCTCGACCAACAACAATGTAAACTTTGAAACGGGAACTGATACCGTTACCTGTTTCGTAGAGATAGCAAAAGAGTGACCCAATTTTGTAAAGGGGGATGCAGAACACACATATTTTTTTAGAGCATAGTTTTTGGCACTTTAATTTTTTTATGTACATTACATTTTAGAATGTTAGTAATATGCATGTTGATTTTAAAAAGTGGTGATTCTGCATCAGGCCTTTTTTCTAAAAGATCTATTTTTTTACTTTAAATTTTTTA
>APFE031636180.1:0-16530 GCA_000404065.3 Pinus taeda
CTCTCTCTCTCTCTCTCTCTCCCCTTTGTCTCTGTTGTTATGTCCCTCCCTCTCGCTCTCCCTATGACCATCATTCTCTCCTCTGCCTCTACCTCCTCCTCCCCTTCCCTCTCCCTCTCTCTCTCCATATCTGTCTCTCTTCCTCTCCTGCTCCCCCTCTTCCTCTCTCTACCCCTCTACCTCTCGCACAACCTTTCCTCCTCCCCCCTCTCTCTCACTCCTCCTCCCCCTCCGCCTATCTTGATCTCTCCCCTTCCTACTCCTTCTCCCCCTCTATGCACCCACATATCTCTCTCTATGCCTCTCTTCCTCCCCCTCTCCCTCTCCTTATCCCTCCCCCTCTCTCCCCCCTCTCTCTCACCGTCCCTCTTCCTCCTCTCTCTCTAGATCTCTGTCCCGCTCCCTCTATCTCACTCTATAAATCTCTTCCCCTCTCCCTCTCTCTCCCATTGTTTCCCTCCCCCTCTCCCTCTCTCTCTCACTCTCTCTCTCTCTCTCTACCTCCCTCCCTCCTCTTTCTCTCTCTTCTCCTCCTACCCTGCCCCCCCTACATCTCTCCACCCACCCCTGTTCTACTCTCTCCCTCTCTCTCGGCCCACACTCTCATTATCACCATCATATCATCAAACATAATGCATGACATTTAACAAACAAAAACATAATCATCATTATCATAATCATATCATTTAACAAATACATCGACATCATGTAGTAAACAAATACATCTTATCAATTAGAAATCAATAATAATGACATTGTCTAAGAAAACCAATCACTATATCATCTAACAAACAATAAAAGAAATACATACATAAAAATATACACATTAAACGTGCGAAATATGTGAACATCATTTTATCTTTCAATGAAATCCTATTATCTAATTAGCAAAAGCACAACCATCATATCACATAAACAAACGAAAAATACTTTCATTTAAAAAAGCACATAAAATACACCAACATATACATATCATTACAAATAGAAAGCAATGTCTATACATAAATATCAATGTCATGTCATCTAACAAATATATCATATTATAAAAGAATATAGTTTAAGGGTACATTGGAAAAAATAATTAAGCCTCTTTTCACATTTAAATAATCAAACACATCCATTTCACATATCTTATAAAAATAAAGCAATTCTACTCATGAATAAATTATTTTATATCATCCAATTTACAAATGGAAAATAATTACATGTAATAAAATAATAAATAGATATCCTTTCACATTGTTAACATTTAGTTGTAAATAAACAAATTAAATTCACAAAAATATTCTTTTCATTATTATATAATTTCAAATCAATAAATAATTATACAAACACAAATATAACTAAACAATTCAAATATTATTTTATTGGGCAGGTAAAAGAATGTTGCAGCACTAATCTTGCCTGAGTTTGGTGGCATGGGAAAGGCTACCCTTGTTAGAGAAGGATGTAGATTTTCTTTTGTTAAGTTGTTTGACAATATAGCATCAACTCCATATATATATATTGAAATTGTAAAACTCCATATATATATATTGAAATTGTAAGGGTGAAAGAAAGCAAAAACAATTAGGAGAGAAGACCCAACACAGAACATAATGTTAATGTAGGTTACTGGTGTCATTCTATTGAATCCCTTTTCTGTCATTCTAGTATTGGTGTCTTTTCTCCCTGATAAAAAAGATGAAAATACAACAACAATAAATAAATTCCTTATCATCACAAGGATCACTATCAATTATAAATTATTTTAATGAACTGTGATACATGAAAATAAAGAAATGCACGACTATCTGAACATTATTTTTATTAAACAAAACAGGCTAACACATTTATGATAAAATGGACATTGATTTTATAAGGCCCCGCAAGTGAAGAAATGCTTACCTCTCATAGATGAATCCACACGCTCTGATAAATTTCTTCTCCAGAAAAACCCTCGCAATGGCATCTTCGACCATTGTTGGAATCTTCTGCCACAGAGATGAGATGGTCCAACAACCAGACTGGCAGGTCGTCTGTGTTTCTCTCGAGGGATCCATGGATGTAGAGGATTTGGGATTTAATTTTAAAAACAAAGAAAATCAAAGCAAAAAGCCATTGCAATTCAATTTTAAAATAAGAAAATAAACACTAAAAAACAAACAAAATGGAGCTATATAAATGAAATTAAATGATTATCTGTAACCTATAGTCAGAGTGATCGAATCAAAGAGTTGGAAAATAAATTTACCCGCAAGCCAAATGATATGATGGAGGATGTGTCCCTCCCTTGGCTTTCAAATTCAACAGATTCAGAAAATTCAGATTGATCGGAGGGAGTGAGTCCAAATCCATATCCAGTCAGAGACCCCGCGCCCATCTTCAATGTGACCTAATTTACCGCTCCGAGTGGCCACCACCCAGATACCTCTTACAGATGAGTTCACAACAACATGGACTGCAGGCTTTGAGGAATTTATTGTCCAGAAAAACGCTCCCAGTGGCCACGGTTGGCATCTTCTAAGATGGTCATCACCTATGACAGGAGGGATTGCGAATGGAAGTTACGACTCCGTCGAGTCAATTGGGTTTTGTTGATTACTAGTTGCATAACCATCTGCACATAATATTGTTGTGGAGGAGGTACAATATTTTTCAATTTCCTTCTCTCAAACATAAAATTGTGGATATTTCGTTATATTTTGAAAGCCATTAGTAAGGTCAACACCACCCGGCACAGTCTTCTTAAATCTCCATTCCGAGAACCTTGTGGAGATTTCCGCACCTTTTAAAAATATTTAGGAATCAGTATGGTGTAACATCCAGCCTGTCTTTTAATGATGAATTGACGCTGTCAAGAAAGAAATCAGGGTCAGAAATGAAACTCAACCCAAAGGTTCATATGCATATATGCATGAGAAGCCTAATCATTAAACACATTGCCTCGATCTCGATTTCGATTTCTTTTGAATGATTGACGATCTTATTAAAAAATCCAAGAAAACAACTAGACACATAGGAAAACACTTTAATTCAATCTACAGAAATGAGCTATGTTAATGAAATTTCTCTCTCATTCATTCAGGTATACCAGAATCATTTACGTGTGATGGAGAGTCGAATCCCTCAGATAGATACGCCACAAGGGATTAACGTTGTCATATAGGAGTGTTTGTGAGTGGTGGATTTGATACAATTGTTGCGAATCCAGATTCCGTTCTATTTATCATCTGTATTCGTTCCCATATAAATGCAACCCACAAGAACATAATCTATTTCAAAACGACATAAAAATTCCCGGCCATCGCTCATATGTCGAGAAAGCTGTGATCCGTTAAAGCAAGGTTTACCTCAAAAAAGCGTGAGATGTTTTTCTTGAAATTTTCGTACAAAGAGTTTGGGTTTTATTTTCAAGGAATGCTTTTCAATAAATTCTCTACAGAACCACGTATACGCGTCCGTGCAAATTTGGAATGTTATGCTTGAATTTTAATTTTCGGTAAATAGTACATTCTGTAATATTGGCCTACGCCTTTCTCTGTAATTTTGGCCCACTTCTTCTAGCTGCTAGCAATTCAATTGATATTACATGATTAACTATTTCGTATAGAGACGTTTTTCTATTTGTGCGTTAACGCATTCAATGTAATTGACAGCTCGTTATATTTTTCAATTTCTCTCGTAATGCATTCAATATAATTGACCGTCTTCATTTAGCCTCGATATTAATATATTCAAATTAATTTTTTTAAATTTTATTTATTTTCCAATTGAAAATCAATTTTTTTTATTGAATATTATACTTTACATGAAATACTTTATGTAATATAGGTTAGTTTAAGTTTTTTTTTGTGCTTTTTACTATCAATAATTAATATTTTTTCAAAATTATTATAAGTGACCGAAGATAACTAGTTATATTTATCTATTTCTTTCATTTTTATGTATTCAATAATATATATAGCATATTTTCATTTAGGTTTCACTATATTTTTTACATGTCTTTAATTAGGTTTCAATGGTAATAGATTTACTCTTAAGTTTTATATGCATTTTTTAATTTGAAAATAACAAGTTTTTTATATCAAATTATATATTTATTCTTTCAAATGTTATTGATAACTCAAAGTTAAGATGAAGTCAAAATTAATTAGATCGATAAATATGTTTCTTTTAAAATAGAATAGGGATTCCTAAAATTTAATTTAATTATTAAGTACTATTAGATTTATGGTAAGACCATTAAATGTTCTATGGCCTTTTTAGTGGTATATGCAACTCAAGGACTCAAATTTATGTGCAAGGTAGTTATGCTCTTTTTATTGTTTTAATGAAACTCATTAATTAACAAAATATCATATGAGCAAGTTTCATATTTAATGAGTTATGGTTTTTTCGCCATGTGATATTGAGAAGCCATGACTCTGGCCCATGGTATCGTAGCATTCCCTATTTATAGATTAAGAAACTCCTTAATAAAGTGGATATAAATATTCATTGATAAAAATCCTCTTTGGTGCTTTCTGAAATAAATATATGCTTAACTTATAATCATAATCGTAATAATAATAATAAAATAGCTAATTTCATGATTTTTTAAATATTACCATTATGAGATGTATTAACATACACTAGTCATTTAATTAATATAATTGTTCTATTACCTAAACTTCTAATAAAAGTTTGTTATTTTTTTTAATATTGATAATTTAAATACATTTTAAATATTTTAAAGCTACATTAATATTAAAGGTTTTAAATATTTGAAAATACAGTTTATAGTGAATACTCCGGTGTTTACCACTTTTGTTAATGATAAGGATAGTGAGATAAGTTATCTTATTTTGGTTATTGGATTTCTGTGTTTAAATTTTTTTAGTATAGATTCTTCTCAAATAACATGCACACTTTGCTTTGTATAGTTTAAAGTGTATAAATAATTTTGATTTTTTTTTGCTTCTTACTTTCTCTTTCTCTTTTTTTGTGGTTGTAATTTTAGACATATTATGTTAATTTTTATTTTTATTTTTTTTATACAATATTGAACAATTAAAAGTTTATCCTAGAAGACTAGAAAGCAAAATCTTAGTTTTAAAAGAATTGTATTCTTTTAGAGAAAAAATTATTCTCCAATCTTGCATCCTTGTATTTTCAAGAAAAATATAATTTTTATTCTAGAGCACTATAATGATCTTAAAAGATTACTTTTATTTCCGCTATAACCATGTAGCTTTAGTGTACTTGACAATATTACAAATATATTTGCATCGCTATGCATATCACTATAGAGTAGGATTTCATATGTCATTTTGAGAACACTTGTATTATAACATAAGGATGTCGACTAAAAATATCAAAACGTTGTATTTTCATTCACATAAGTATAGATAACAATAAACACTCAAGAAGACTACAATCAAACCCCCCATAATATAAAACTTTTAAGGCACAATATTTTTCCCTGGTTTAACACCTAGTGCAATCCATATAAATTAAATGACTTGTATACACATTAATCCATGATAAGCATAAAAACTCTTACCCCATTATACATATCACATTACCAAGATAAAAATAATCACAAAATATAACTAAATTATAAATTATTTTAAATATTCTATGAATTTTTTAGTGGTATATGAAACTCAATGACTCAGGTTTATGTGCAAGGTAGTTATGCTCTTTTTATCATTTTAATGAAATCGATTAATTAACAAAATATCATACGATGAAGTTTCATATTTAATGAGCTATCGTTTTTTCGGCATGTGATATTGAGAAGCCATGACTCTGGCCCATGGTATCATAGCATTCCCTATTTATAGATTAAGAAACTCTATGTAACGTAGATATAAATATTCATTGACAAAAATCCTCTTCCATACTTTCTGAAATAGATATATTCTTAACTTATAATATAACTAATAACAATCCTAATAATAATAATAATAATAATAATAATAATAAATAATAAATAGTTTATTTCATAATTTTTAAAATTTTACCATTGTGAGATGTATTAACAAACACTAGTCCTTTAATTAACATAATTGTTCTATTACCTAAATTTCTATTAAAAGTGTGTTATTTTCTTTAATATTGATATTTTAAATAGAAATTTGAATATTTTGAAGCTACATTAATACTAAAGGGTTTATATATTTGAAGATACATTTTACAGTGAATACTCAGGTGTTTACCACGTTTGTTAATGATATGGATTTGTGTGTTTAATTTTTTTTAGTATAGAGTCTTCCCAAATAACATGAACACTTTTCTTCGTATGATTTAAAGTGTAGAAAGAATTTTGATTCTTTTTTCCTTCTTACTTTGTCTTGGTCTTTTTTTGTGGTTGTAATTTTAGATATAATTTTTAATTCTGTTTTAGTTTTTATACAATATTGAACAATTAAAAGTTTATCCTAGAAGACCACAAAGAAAATTATTAGTTTAGAGAATGTATTCCTTGGAGAAAACTTTTCTCCAATCTTGCATCCTTTTATTTTCAAAACAAGTATAATTTATTCTAGAGCACTATATGTTTTAAAATATTATTCCATTTCACTATATATAGATTATGTAGTTGACATATACAAGTATATTTGCATGTTATGCATGTCCACTATAGAGTAGATTCATTGTCATTTTGAGAACAATTGTGTATTTATATATAAACTAATGTCTACCAAAAATATCAGAAGGTTACATTTTCTTTTCCTATGGTTGATGTTGTGTTTCACATCAGTACCGTATAACAAGAAACAACTCAACATGACTACACCCGCCATAATAAGAAATTTTAGCAGTTTTTTTCTATTTTAACTAGTGCAACCATATAGATTAAATGACTTCTATATGGATTAATCCATACATCTCACATTACCAAGATGAAAATAATCATAAAATTTAACTAAATTATAAATTTATTTTAAATTTATATGCCCACATTACCATGGAAATTCTTAACTCAAGTAAATATCTCTTCTTACAATAGCATGGGCCAATAGGATGGCTTATCAATACCACATGTCCAATATGATATATGTTGATATTATGTTTTCTATAATTAAACAATTCGGCATCAATTAATTAAAATAGCATAATTGACTTGGAGATAAATCTTAACCGTTGATATGTGAATACTACTATGACTTTTCTAGCATATTCGATGGAGGTTAAATCTCTAACATTCACGTAATAATTGTTAATAATTAAATTAAAAGTGTGAGAAGAATATTCTCAAACAAACATGCATATGAATGTAATACGAAAATGCACAGTGTAATCATTTAGGGCATGAATTCTCTCCTTTATGACCTAGATTTCTTCTTTATGACTTCTCTCCCTTATACCTTAGTTATCATCCATTATGAAATCTAAGATCATCATCTAGTGAATATGGACTTGTTACAACCAACAAAACTTAAATTAGACATTTATTTGGACAACAAGATAGGGTTGGTACAAGATCATGGATTTTGTATTTTCCCCCTTTTTTAATATAGTAAAATAAATAAAATAGACACATACCTTGAAAACTGAAAAATATCAATCATAGAAAAAAACAAAGTCATGATCAGAACCATCTTCTTCAGAGGATATAACTACTTTGACCATCGATGACCTGATAATAATATGTATATCTCTAGACTGAGATTTATTTTTAGTACTCGTAGATTCATGTTTCCTGTGTATTTCCTTAGCTTGAATTGAAGTGTTGAGTTTCTTATTTTCATGGAAAAGTTGACTAATACACTTTTTAAGATATGGGACAATGAGAAAGTATTGCTAGTACCAATACATGTTCTTAAATTATCCTCATTTGAATGGATTCTGATTCGAGGACTGTCATCACAATAATTTACATCAACACAAAAATCCAAAATTATCTTGGACCCGCGGGCTATTTATTTTTGGCAAGATTTTAGGATGAGCCTCAATGTGGAAAAACTCATCATTTCTAGGACTACTTAATTGTATGTTTTGCCTTTTTCCCGAAATTTTCCTCTGAATTTGTTTAATCTTAACTTTGGATTGAGGGCTTTGTTATGATTGATTGATCTCTTCTTCATGTGTAGATTCTTTAGGTAAAATTTAGTCCCAAAGACTTACCCTGGAGGGTTTCACTTCTCTTTCATCCTTAAATTCCTATTTTCATTCCATATGTCAGACAATAGTACACTTGTTCATGCTTCTAGTTCAGTGAACACCAGTAGGTTTGAGAGTTTTGACATTATTATCATTTGAAGCACAAGGATTTTCTTCATGAACTAATTATTCACAATTATTCTATATTGAATGATGATATGGTTATTGAAAAGGACTATGAAACGAAGGGTTATGCACCCAAATGGTGTCTAACTAGAAGATAGGTTAAATTGTGATGAAAAAGTGATCATTCAAAGTTCTTGTGATGTGACTGATATTTGCAGGACATTTTAGTTTGGAACTTATATAGATAAAGGGGAAAATTATGTTTATGTATGAGAAATGCCATTAAGGACCTTTTGTTATAAATAAAAACCATAATATTTCACTCTTCATATGTAACATAAAATGCAACAAAAGCACTAAACTACACCATTTATATTTCAGATAGGAAATCAACATACCTTTCTCATGATATCCACAAACATAAATAGCTGTAAGTTGCTTCGAGGGAATGTCACACATTGCACAATTTTTAGACCATTTCTCTCTCTCAAAGGGAAGATGAGTAGTTGTTGCAATGAAATCAATATTTGCATCCATCTCTATATCACCCACTCGAGCTTTATTCATATCAAAAGAAGAGGCAAAACCTTGATAATCCCTTTACATCAACTCTGAAACAACTGAAGTAAATCCCACTAGCTGACCTAATGGAACAAGTTTGCACATTCAACATATGCCTCTACTATCTCGGCTCAAATGGATTTAAACTGGATAAGGGGTGCCACGGTTAGAATCCTAGACAGTTTTAGCCAGGAATCAAAGTGAAACATAGAGGGAAAATGCACAACAAGTGGGTTAACAAACCCTAACTTACATAGAAATGTAAAAAAATATGAACAAAATCAATGAAACAACAAGGTAATAGTAACCTTGAAACACCAAGGGATTAACTCAAACATTGATAGTTAGGATCTATGGTACATAAACATTAGTAGATGTCATATATGAGTGTCTATGAATGGTAAATTTGAGAACAAAATGTAGAAATCAAGAGTAATATACCTAATGAGCATGCCAAATCACCCATAAAACTATGACACAAATCTATAAGGAATAATCCTTAGCCCATGTTAGTGTCTGTATCTTCATCCCTCCATCGGTGATCAAATTTCTCTTTTTGCATGCATATTAGGTGTCCCATCGGATCACCTGCATTCCATTAGGTCATGGATCAACTGATGGTAGTAGTTCATTATCAATTTCCCTCATGGAATTTACCTGCTAGCATGCTTTCACATGTTTAGGCCATTTACTGTCATTTTGTCTCATTTCAATTACCAATATCAATTTTAGGGTTTTTAGTCTCACTAGGTCTAGGGTTTGCCACCATGGTCATCCAAAACACCATAAAAGGTCAGCAGGCACATGAGGAGGTTTTATAAGTTCATAAGATCATAAATTTACTGATGATATGACCCAATAAATGGTTTTTACCTCAAAACTCTATTTTGAGGTGAAAACAGAGTTTTTTATTTCTATGTACAAATTTTATGTAATTTAAAGTGTTTTCTATATGTAATAAGTTCCAGCCACTGCCCTTGGTCACCTTGCCAACTCTAGCCACTACAAGAAACAAAAGCATCAATACAAGTTCATCAAATGATCAAGAAAAGCCAATTCAAATGAAAAACGGAGTTTATGAGCAAAAGCGATTTTGACATTATAAATGTGGATTTGAAATAAGGAAAAATTAAAAGGCATCCATATATAAAGCGAAAACATACTAGTCATCTATTTCATTGTGCAAGACATCCATGAAGAGCTAAAATCACGATTTGGAGGAAAATTGGACAAAAGAAGGTGAAAACTTTGTTTTTCTAGCAAATCTTCTTGACGTTGTGCATCAAAGGTAGTGCGCTACGCATAAGACTGGCGCTGTGCATCAGTGGGTTTGTGCAAGTGTAAATTTACAAGGGCATTACGCATTGGGCCCAGTGTGCTGCGCATCAGTCAAGAAGCTGCCAAAACATTCCAAATCACCCAAAACCCCTAAAAAATGTTGCATTTCTCTCCTACAAGTAAGTTATCATTGTTCTTGAGCTGAATTTGATCTCCTACATGTTTTCTTCATAATGTTTGCATCTTGAAACTCAAACCCTAGCTTGTCTTCATCAATTTCCATTTCATTGTAAAGCTTTCACTCCATAACCAAAACCCACATCATTTTCCCCTTTTCTATACTTCATTGCCACAAATTAATTAATTAATTTCATTTTCCATATCCCAATCCCCTAAGGAAACTCACTCACTTCATTCCCCAACTCCATTTCACATTGGTAAAATCTCTTCATACTCATCTCTCTTGTCCTCCCCCATTATCATTTTCCACCATATCATCATCACATCACTTCCCTAAGACAAGCACCATGACAAGAAGCATTGAATCAAGTTATGAAGAGGAAACACTTAGTGACAGCTCAAGAGAAAGAAATGTATAGCTTAGGAAACCTCACAAGGGTGGAAAAATTATTAGAGAGGAACCTATTAGCATGATTGAACTCCTTGCTTGCCCTCTTGCTACCACATGTTTCAGATACTAGTCTTGCTTTTAGTTCTGTGAGATGGTTGAGAGGGTTAAATACCATCATGAGTTGGCAATGAAATTTGTCATAAACATGGAGAATAATGTGGTGAACCTTGCTGGGATCAATTTCACTCTTTCACCAGCTATTATTGCAGAAGCCACTAGAATGCCAGATGTAGGGGAAAAGTGGAATAAAAGGCATAATATCAAAAAGTAGGATTATGAACCATATATTAAGGCCAAATATCATGGTAAACTAAGTAGGGTGTTTCCTTTCAAGTTCTTGGAGGACCGGTATGTTCCACTTATGAAACTTATCATCAAATACTTCACATGTGAGTGTAGGTTCGCTAGACATTATGGCTACCATATCAGATTACTTATGCACTTCACCAGGGTCAGAATGATGAGTATTCCATATTTCATGTGCAAAAACACAGAGAGGATGACTGTGATTGTAAAAAGAAAACCATACCCAAAGTAGCTCAACAGTATTTATCACTTTGTTGTCATCAAAATTGTTGTTTTTCATTAGCTCACTCAGTTGGGAGTGTCATGGGAAACTTTCATTGCCCATGAAATATTCAAGGGGCCTCAAATTTTTGTAGATCCTCAAGAGGAAGGTGAACCTTCCAGGAAACAAAAAGAGCCTGAAAGAAAAACTGATGAGGCTCGTATTCCTGTGTTTGTAACTTATGAGAAAGGCACCAGGAGGCTTTTCGCAGTTACCAAATGAGTACTATCTCCAGCAAGGGTGGAAGGGGTCTTGTTTTCTTCACTGGATCACAGGAAAATGCTATCTTCACCTAGGGTGAAAGGGGCTTTGCCTTCTTCTTCAACTGAACAGGTACAGGTCAAAGACAAAGGAAAGCAATAAGTGCATGATGAAGGTCCTACTGAAGGGAAAAACAAAGATTTTGTTTTGGTTGAGGAAGATGAAACTGATTTGGGTTCTCAAAGCTCAAGACTCAAGGATGTGATCATCAAAGAGAAGGAGGCTGAAATCCAAGCCTTATCACTTGACCTAGAGAGGGCCAAATGGATCATTAACTTTCTTGAGCAAGAGAAGAAGCAACTTGAGGACAAACATGCAATATTGGAGCTGCAAACAATTAGAGAAAACCAGAAAGTGGCAAAAAGAAGGAAAATCAAGATGACATCACTTGAGAAAGAAATTGAGGATGACCAAGAATCATGGTTGGAAAGAGTGAATATCCACCTTGAGAAGATGATTGATAAGGCTAACAAGGAGAAGAAAATGTTGCACTACATGGCTTATCATTACTTAGCTCAGAATAGAATTTGCAAGACAAGGATAAATGGCCTAAAAGCTAAGTTAAAGAGAGCCTTGACAGCCAAAAAGGAACAAGACAAACTTAAAATTTTGGGTGAAGCTTCCTTGGCTCAGAAAAGAAATTAATAAGCTTGCCTCTTACCAATTTTGAAGCAATTTTGAGAAAATTTCGTCATTTCACGATTTTTAAATGCAAAACACATGAATTTTCACTTGTGCGTTGCGCATTGACTTGGCTAATAATTTTGCAAAATGGCTTACATTTTTGGATTCCTCATGGAAACATAGTGAAATCCAGAAAGTTTCATAAGTTTTGGAGGAGATTTGGGTCACCTAAAGGGCAAAAAATACCTAAAAATGCCCTCTCTGCCACTTTTTGGACCCATAGGAACCAGTCTTGGGAGAAATGATTTTTGTAGGAGAAAATGGACTCCTTATCCAAAAATTCCAATTGTTCTAGAAATTAGATAGGTAGAGCTTTCCAACTTTATTAGTGGATCTATCAGAGTCGTATGAGAATTTGATGCCATCAAGCTCAGGGCATTGCGCATCAGGCAAAATTTTGCCAATTTTGCCTAGAAACTCAGGAAGTTTGCTGTCACTTTGACTTTTTCTTCTCTCTTTGGTATATTGATGATGTAATATGTTGTAATATTATATAATATGATGTAAAAATGATGAAATATTACTTGACGGGGTAGATACATCTGTTAGAGTTGATTTAAATGAATAGTTGGCTAATAATTTTGCAGAGCTTGCAAACTTAATTAGTGGATCTATTAGAGTCATATGAAATTTCAATGCTATTAGGCTTAGGGATATTTTATTAAACACTTAAAAAAATTAAAACGCTTGTTAAAATGTTATAAAACTCTTAGGGCTTAGGGCTTAAAATGTTATAAAATGCTTACGGTGTAGGGTCTATGTATTAGAGTTTAGGTTTTAGGGATTAGTGTTTATAACAATTTAGTAAATGAATTTAATAATAACTTAAAAGAAAAGTTGCAAACCTCTTGTTAAAATGTTATAACATGCTTAAGATATAATGTTTAGAGTTTAGGGTTTAAAATGTTATAAAAGTCTTAGGGTTTAGGGTTTAAAATTTTATAAAATTATTAGTGATTAGGGTTTAGGTTTGATAACATTTTAGTGAATGATTTTAATAAACACTTAAGAAAGAGTTACAAAATGCTTGTTAGAATGTTATAAAATTCTTAGGGTTTATGGTTTAGGATTTAGGGTTTAAAATGTTAAAAAATGGTTATGGTTTTGTGTTTATTATTTAGGTTTTATAACACTTTAGTAAATGATTTTAATAAACACATAAGAAAAGCTACAAAAAACTTGTTAACATGTTATAAAATGCTTAGGGTTTCGTGTTTGGGTTTAAAATGTGATAAAATGTTTAGGGTTTAAGGTTTAAGTTTTAGGGTTACAACACTTTAGTAAATGATTTTCATAAACACCTAAAAATATTACAAAAGGCTTGTTAAAATGTTCTAAAATGATTAGGGTTTAGGGTTTAAAATCTTATAAAATTCTTACGGTGTAGGGTTTAGGGTTTAGGGCCACTAGCGTATTGAGGAGTGGCTCTTGAATCATTATTTGAGCTTCTAAATAAATGATATGGGTTAAAACTATGCCCACCATTATTGAGGAGGAATGTTTTTACGTAGCCAAAACTCCAGGAATCTTCCCAATGGAGTCAACATAATTAAAAAAATTTCTATTGAATTCCATTGGAGTTGTTCGAAAGCTACACTTAATTTTTTACATTAAGTTTTTTTCAAGTCACATTTGGTAGGGAACTTCCACCCCCCCCTCCCCCACCCAACCTATTTTGAGGATGGTACCCAAGGAAAATCTAAGATTCTTCAACATAGATGGCTAGGTTAAAAAAGATTCAAATCCTTCGCAAAAATATACTCATTATCAACTTGACACACCACATATGGAAATAGGACTTAGGTGGGGAGAATAATAATCCATCACAAAACTACTTGGGCTAAACCGAATTGATGACTATGACAGCCCATATAGTGGCTTAGATGTTATTTTCCTTTTATAATTCTCTATAGGAGTTCATTTTCAGGTCCAAGTTTTGTAATACCAACAAAACCCGATGCAGTGTCTCCTATATGGCTTCTAATAGATCATCTATAGAATATTTATTCTCTCTAGGCAAAATGTCTACATCTTCAGTCTCAAGCCAATTTCAAGATACATTTTCTTATTCTCTTGCTTTGGTTAGTACAATGTGACAAAGGGTAGAGTTTTTCTCCTACTAAATCTTCTATTAGGATCATTGAGTTCTTTTATTTGTGCTCACACAGTCTTTCCTGCAAGCAATTCCCATGTTCATGTTCTTAGATCTTCCTGCTGCTAAAGGAATTAAGAAACAAATCAGGAGCATATAAAAAGATTTTCTATGGGGCAGACGAGAAGAGAAAAAGAAATGGGCTTCAGTAGCCTAGGACGAGATCTGTAAATGCAAGGTCCATGGTGCCTTGGGGCTTCATGATCTTGGAACCCTTAGCAGAGTTTTGGGAGCTAAACTCTAGTGGAGGTGGATCAAGCAATCAGAAACTCCCTGGGCTAAGCTTTGGAAACAAAAATATGTCAAGAATTGGTAGGTGAAGGATCACATTAGAATGTCAGGGCATATTAAGGGCTCCCATATTTGGAACCTTTTCTGGGAAAATAAAGATATTGTTCAGCAACATAGTTTCTGGGAGATTTGAGCTAGGAACCTAGCATGATTTAAGGACGATAACTCACAACAGGAACCCAACCTGTATAAAGATGAATTAGTAGCTCTCAAGAATGACACAGACAACAAAGGTCTACTTATGGTAAATGACTTCTGGGACCAGGTAAGGAACAATGGAAAATGGAGAATTTGGAAGGATCTAGGCCACAATGAAGAGAGCCCCTTGAAGGCCCTAGTACACTCTCTTGCTCAGGATCTAGAGCATAGGAAGATTTTGGTATCCTCCTTGCGTGACCAAGTAAGATGGGGAAAGAACACCGAAGGAAACTTTAACCTCAAAGAAGCTGAACAGGTAGTAACAGGATTTAACTACCTAAACCCTGATCAAGTTTGGAAGAATATTTGGCAGAGCCCCCACTGGATGAAACTAAAGCTATTTATTTGGCTAATTCATCATAGGAAAGTTTTAACTCTGGAGAATCTCCTAAAAAAAGGCTTCACTGGACCATACAAATGTTACCTTTGTGGCTCACAAGAGGAGACATTGGATCACCTTCTCAACCTCTTCTCTTTAACCTCCACCATGTGGGAGTGGGTGGCCTCAATATTTAGGCATACTGATAGGGATAGATTCAACATTTCTAACACTCTGAAGAATTGGAGGAAAAACTTCTCAGGGAATGAAATCATTCGTAAAGCCTAGACCCTAGTTTCAAGCTTTGTCATCTGGGATGTTTGGAAAGAATGCAATAGTCGGATCTTCAAGAACAAAGCAAGCAAGCCCCAACACATAATTGACCAAATTTTAAGGCAACTCAAAGACACAGTCAGAAGCTTGTTGAGGAAACTTTTGAGGGACCCTCCTCTGCCCCAAGATGTGTGTGTTATACTTCATTTGGGTCTTCTATCTATAGGCCCACATAGCATAATCAAGGGTGTGAGCGAAACAAATGTAGATATAAATATTTGGAAGCCTCCTTTACATGGTTTCTTAAAGGTCAATATAGACGGACCATCTAAAGGAAACACAGGGTTAGCTGATTTTCGGGGTGTTATAAGAGATGAAAAATGTCAAATAAAGGAGATCTTTCATTGCCACTTGGGGAAGGCCACTAATAACATGGTGGAACTCATCACATTAGAGCAATTCTTGGAAATATTGGTGGATTCAAATTCACACAATGTCATCATTGAAGCAGATTTGGAATTGATTATTAGAGTGGTCAAGAAAATATGCAATGGTACATCACTGGATAAAGTGTCAAAAGACTGGAGGCTATTGTAGGTCTTTCACCATATCTATACCCACCTACAATCCTTAAAAATTATAAGCTTTTTCCATGTGAAAAGAAAATCTAACATGTTAGCTGATTAATAAGGAAAGGTACATTCTTCACCTTTGGGAGTTGTTACCCCCAGGCAAATTGTTAGAGGATTGTCTCTGTCAGACTGCCAAAGATAGGGGTTGATGGATTGACAAGATGGATCGAAGAGGCTCAAGAGATAGGTGGGAGGACATGGAAGCCTAAATTGTTTGGTTGTTGTTTGGTAGAAGTCTGTAGATTGTATTGGCATTAGTCTTCCATTAGATTTGAGCAAATTGTTGAGATAAGCAGAGGAAGACCAAGGGTGCAGTGGCTTGAGGACTGATTCTAGACCGATAAATGTCGATTGATATAGATCTATGGTTTTCAGGTGAGGAAGTTACCCTAAACCGCAAACCCTAAACCCTAAAAAATAAACCTTGTAAACTAAACACTAAACCATAGGTATTTCATAACATTTTTAAAAGAATTTTGTAACTTT
>APFE031636196.1:15694-27968 GCA_000404065.3 Pinus taeda
CACTATCAACTATAGAGGCAGAATACATGGCAGCCACTCATGCAAGCAAGGAAGCAGTTTGGTTGCAGATATTGTGTTGAAGTATGGGGTTAGTACAGGGAGCTACAAGGATAGATTGTGACAACCAAAGTGCAATTTTCTTGGTAAAGAACCCTGCTTATCATTCAAAGACAAAGAACATCGATGTTCAGTATCACTTTGTGAGGGATATGATAGAAGACAAAAAGGTGTTGCTGGTAAAGGTGGACACTTTAAAGAATACTGTATATGCATTGACAAAATCTGTGAGCTTTGACAAGTTCTCCTGGTGTAGAGAAACAATGGTCATTTCAAGGCTGGAAAAATGACCAAGCTCTCCTGTGGCCCCCTGTGGAAAGAAAACAAGTTGGAGAATGTTGGGTTGTGTTCTATTCTTTCCATGACTAACCGATGTAGTGAACCAGGGTGCTAGAGGGGGGCGGAGCCCCCCCTTCGTTGCATAGTGGCGGGGTCACAGGGGGGTAGCAAGCCCCCCTGTTCGAGGGGTTTGAGGGGGGCGGGTAGCCCCCCTCTACGGGGTCCGGGGTAGCGCCTCGAGATTTTTTTTTTTTGGACCCTATATTAGGTTGGGTGGACCTACTTATGGTTTTGATTCCATGGTTTTGGACGCGATGGTTTTCGGTCCATGGTATTGGATGCTTTGGCATGTATAAATATGTATTGTAATATTGAAAGGAATATATTGAAAACTCAAGTTGGCAGTCTCGGTTTTGGGATCCAGGAGAAAGTCTCTGTGTATATGTGTTTTATGTGTTATGCTCTCGCAATGTTTATTTTCTATGTTTTAGAATTTGTATGCAGGTAAGTTTTGTACGGGGTTAAAACCTACAAGTAGATGAAAGCAAGGCTGAGACAGGCTCTCAAAGGAAAAAAGGAGGAGGATAAGCTTAGGTTTCTTGCTAAAGCTTCCTTGGCTCATCAAGGTGCTTGATGATGGTGCTGCTCTCAAACTCAGAGGAATTTTTTCCTTTGGAAAATTCTGGAAATTTTAACATAGGAAACTTGGCTCTACGCGTAGTGCCACTAGAGCTGTGCTTTTCCTAAGGATATCAAATGGACAAATTTCTTGCATTTTTGGATTCCAAGTGATGAGTACATGCACCCTATGCATTTTCTAAGCTTTTAGAGTAGAATTGGTCTACCAAAAGCTCAAAAAACACCCCAAAACTGACCTTTCTACCACCTTTTGGACACACAGAAGCAGTTTTGGGAGAATTGACTTTTGAGGGGTCAAATGAGCTTCCAATGAATAAATTCAAGATGTTTTAGAAAGTAGACTTGAAGAGCTTTCCAATGAGCTAACATGACCTCAATGTTCATGCTGGGAAGGCCTGGGAAAGGGACCTGAAAGTGGCGTTGTGCGTAGGGTCAGCGGTGCTGCGCATAGGACAAATTTTGCACAGGATTGCCATTTCACTACGTTTTGACTGTGATCTTGGATTTTCTCTCATGGAGGATGTTTTACCAATGTAAATGATGACTTGGCTTGTAAATATGATGGATAAATAGTATTAAAGGGTAGATTCATTAGATTAAAACTCATTTTGAGCAAAAATGAATCAGTTTCCTCACTTTTAGAGGCAAGTTGTTGGGATGCCTAGATTCCTGTTTCTTGTTCAGTTTTGGTTAGATTAGCTCCTCATCTTAGGGATTCGACCCTTGAGGATGGGAGGAGGTTGAAACAATGTCTATATCTTCTTCTTTCTCATTGTAAAGGGTTGGATTTAGCTCGATGCTTATGCTTTGATTGGAAATCATTTTGTATTAGTTTAGCAGGAGATTTATAAAAAAATGCAGCTATTTCTTTGGGATCCATGTGATATGATGTTTATTTCAGTTTTCTCTCTTGTGATCATATGTTAAAATGTTTTTTATACTTCATTAATCATTTCATTTCTTATAAGTGGATGTTTTCAAGTTGATAGGCGGAACCCATAACAATAATGCTCTACTTTGGGAAAATATTCACAATTTATTTTTTCTTCAGCTTAGGAAGGATCCATGGTGATCACATGCTCTTCCTAGCTCCTCACGTTCCTTGATCATCTCACCCATCAAACCCTAGAGTGCTAATCCTTATGCCTACCTTTCCCCATCGAACAGTCTACAATTTTGACCTAATTTCTTTGCCCAAACTAAATATAGGTACAAAAATGAAGCAAAGAGGATTTTTCCTTTCAGGTTCCTTGAAGACAAGTATGCCCCCATGATGAAAATCATCATGAAGCATTTCACTTGTGAGGGCAAATTTTCTATATTGTACACCTATCACATTAGGCTTCTCATGCATTTTACAAGGGTGAGGATGTTGAACATCCATTATTTATTTTTCAAGAATATTGAGAAGATGGCTTACTTTGTACAGAAAAATCCATACACCCACCAGATGGATAGTCTCTACCTCTATTCCTTGATCAAGATGATTGTGCTACATCATCTTAACCTCCTCAACATCTCCTGGGAGATATTCATTGCCCATGACATCTTCAGGGGTCCTCAAATTCCTCCACCAATGTCTCAAGAATCAGGAGGACCTTCTAGTAGTACTCAGGTAAAGAAAGATGAGAAAGCCAAAGAGACTAGAGCTATTGAGGTGCCTGAAACCTACAAGACATACCAGAGCAGGACAAGAAAATTGTTTGCAGCTGATAGGCAAGTGTTTGCTCCACTTGGTGTGGAAGGGACCTTTCCTTCTTCATCAACACATAAGCAAATTCTTCCTCTAGAGGGTGTGGAAGGGGCTTCTCCTTCTTCATCAACATAATAGGTACAGGTGTAGAAACTACATAAAGGGACCTAAAAGATGCTGGAGAAAAGTCTTAATGATGAGGAGGAGAGAGATTTTGATTTGATGGAGCATAATGAGCCAAAACATCATCATATTCATCATGGCATAGAGATAATTGACTTGGAGGCTTAGGATGAAGCAAGAAAAGACAACATCATCATACAAGAGAAAAAGGCTCAAATCCAAGCATTAATGGACAGCTTGGAGAGAGCCAAGAATTTCATCACATATTTGGAACAAGAGAACAAGAAACTGAGTGATAAGAAGGTCCTCATGGAGCTGGAACTTCTCAAGGCAAAGAGACAAAGTGACAAGGGTAAATCAACAATGCAAGAGGAAGAAGCATCGATCACCTTGACTTCAATTGAGAAGGAAAATGAGGGGCATAGAGAAACTTGGCTAGAAAGGGTCAATTTTCACTTAGAGAAGCTACTACAAAGGGCCAACAGGGACAACCAAATCATCAGGCACATGGCCTACCACTACAGGACCCGAAACAAAATTTGCAATATAAGGGTCAAGCAGATGAAAACAAGGCTAAGACGAGCTCTCAAAGGAAAAATAGAGGAGGATAGGCTTAGTTTTATTGCTGAATCTTCCTTGGATCATCAAGATTCTTGATGATGGTGCTCCTCACCAAGTTTGATCAAATTCAGAGGAATTTGTTCCTTTGGCAAATTTTGGAAATTTTAACACAGGAACCTTGGCTTAGCATTGCACTTTTCCTAGGGAAACCAAATGGATAAATGTCTTGAATTTTTGGACTCAAAGTAATTAGTACATTCATCCTATGCATTTTATAAGCTTTTAGATCAGAACTGGTCTACCAAAAGGTCAAAAAACACCCCAACAATGACCTTTCTACCACTTTTTGGACACACAGAAACAGTCTTGGGAGAATCAACTTTTGAGCAGTCAAATGAGCTTCAAATGAATAAATTCTAGATGTTTTAGAAAGTATACTTGAATCTCTTTCCACTGAGCTATCATGAATTCAATTTGGATGTCAGGAAGGCCTCCAAAAGGGACTTGAAAGTGGCACTGTGCGTAGGGACAATGGCGCTACACATAAGACAAATTTTGCACAGGATTGCCATTTCACTGTGTTTTGACTATGATCTTGGATTTTTTCTCATGGAGGATGTTTTACCAATGTAAATGATGACTTGTAAATATGATGGATAACTAGTATTATAGGGTAGATTCATTAGATTAAAAGTCATTTTGAGCATAAATGAATCAGTTTCCTCACTTTTAGAGGGAAGTTGTTGGGTTTTCTAGATTCGTGTTTCTTGTTTAGTTTTGGTTAGATTAGTGCCTCATCTTAGGGATTCGAAACCTGAGGATGGGAGGTTTTTGAAACAATGTCTATGTATTCTTCTTCTTTCCCATTGTAAAGGGTTGGAACCAGCTGGATGCTTATGCTTTGTTTGGACATCATTTTGTATCAGTTTAGTAGGAGATTAATAAAAAAATGCAGCTATTTCTTTGGGATCCATGTGGTATGATGTTTAGTTCAGTTTCTTATCTTGTGATCATATGTTAAAAATTTTTGTGTACTTCATTAATCATTTCATTGCTTCTAAGTGGATGTTTTCAAGTTGATAGGCAGAACCCACAACATTAATGCTTTTCTTTGGGAAAATATTCATAGTTTATGTTTTCTTTAGTTTAGGAAGGATCCATGGTGATCACATGCTCTTCCTAGCTCCTCACCTATCTTAAATCACCTCACCCATCAAACCCTAGAGTGCTGAGCCTTATGCCTACCTTGCCCCATTGAACACCCTACAATTTTGACCTAATTTCCTTGCCCAAACTGTCTGGCTCCTCTTGATCCAACAAAACCCCTTCAAAATCAAATCAAACCTTGTGATACTATACCTAGCCTAATATCATTTTCTTGATCCAGTCATCTTGGCTGAGATCCTTATGGAGAGAGCCCTCTTCTGGCTTAGTAGGGCTAGCTACCTGGCAAGCGTAGTTTATGGTTACCCTGGCATTGCCTTCCTTTAGCCTGAGGTTCAATCCAGGTGATAACAGAAGGAAACATGGGTTTCCTAGGACTAGGAGTGTAGAAGGCATAGGGATATCTTCAGACTTGATCAAGGATGTAATCCACTATAATATCAATATCTAAATCTTCCTGCTCCCTTAGGCCTTCCCATGAAGATGTATTTATAATTTTCCAAATTAGTTTTTCCAATTGGGAAACAGTTGGGCCACGGCCTATAGTAGGTGGGTATCTGGTCAAACCCGTAAACCCTGCCTGAATTAAGGGAGTTTATATATTTTTTTTATGTTTTAACACATATACGCGGGTTGGGTATAGGCTGAACCGTGTGTACACATGCTTTAGATAGTGTATAGTCACATATCAAATTTAAAACATTATTTTTTAGAAAATGGACCAAGTATGGTAGCTAAGGGTTTCCCTAGGCCATATCATAGAGCACCAAATCTACCAAGGGTGGTAAATGGTGCTATAACAATTGACCATGATGGTAATGTTATGGTTAATTTCCATGGTTTCTATGTTGATTATTTTTTTGTTATATGTCGGTTATATGATGTATTCTATATATGTCTCTTGACATGTTTTGATAAGTTATTCAATGGTTGATGAATGCATGGACTAACAAGCATTATTGCAGCTAGCTAGAGAAAGCTTAGATATTTCTTAGTGATTATCAAATGAAGACCATCCGTTTGTGCTTAGATATGCATTCATGACATGTAGCTTACATGTTTTCCATATGTTTTAGGAAATTTCTAGTGTGTTCTAGGTAGTCTAGGTCAAGTTAGTGTTTCATGTTTGAATGTTTAGATTTTCCATCATGTTAAATATGATTCTGGAAAGTTTCAGGAAGTTCTGGGTAGTGGTTTCGAGCCTAGCCTAGAAAAGTGGCTCAGATTTCAGGATTTTTGGCACTAAACGAAGGGATTTAGACCATAACTGCATGGAAGCAAGCCTATGCATGAGGTTGGAGGCCTATAACAAAACCCTTGTCTTGTTGTTTGTGTAGTTGGGGTGTTAGGTTTGTTATCTCTCCTTAAGGTAACCTTTCCAACTAGGTTTTCAGGTTGGAGGCTAGCCCCTCCAACCCAGAGAGAGCTCTCTCTTATAACTCAATCACCGAGTGTCACATCAGTAACTGGTTTTGTTTTCAATACAGTGGCTATATATTATACTTAGTAGGGTTTCCAAAGATTGTGGTAGGGAAGAGAAGTAGAAATCCATTGGGCATGGAGTCAAAGGGTATGAAAATCAATCAATAGGTTACCAAGATGCTAGTGATAGACAAATAGATTGCGGGAGAAAGATAGTTGATATCTCCTTATATAATTATATCATTGAGTATTCTGATAGCAAAAGAAGAAACAACCCATCAAAGAAAGCATCTAACAAGGATGAATTTTGTTTAAATTTAGATAGAATGGTGGCACTTGGATGAATGAAAACAAAGCATGAAACATGAATTCTATTTCATCAACTTTCATTCAAATACAAAGAAGAAAAACATTTAATGGAATTGGAGGGAAAAATATACACTTAGAACACATAATGAGAAACATCAACACAAGAATTCTTGGTCGCATATGTCAAATTCTTTTGATCTTGGTCACTTTAATGAAGATACAAATTCAAAAATTTACACAGTAGTATCTAATATTCTAAAAATTTGAACCTTGATCTATTACAATTCCTCTAATTTATACAAAAATTACATAAGTTTTGAGATCCACAATTTCTAGAAAGTTTTTAATACAAAATACTAAAAATATATACATATCCTACCAAGATCCAAAAGAAATGGATCTGGAAACCTCCTCATTTATCTTTAGTTTGTTGTTAAGTCAACTTCATGAGGTGGCTCTCCAATTGAAATATGAATGGGTGTTTTTCTAAAAATAGAAGAAAAAAATCTGGTGAATTTATGAAAAATGGGCCTCAAATAGACATTCAAATCTCTGAAACCATAATAGCTGTGTAAAAACTGAAAGATTTTTTTGTATATAAGTTTGTTCCTAACAAAAACCTCTTCTGTTTTTTTGAAATTCATCATCATATTCTCGGAAATTGTGCCCAAAGTTAATGACTAAAACATGAAATCATTAACTATTTAAATCTAGAAAAATGGGTTGCAAAGATTCCTTCCTATATTCTAAACCATGATACCTGTGTAAAAAATGAGAGAAGATTTTCTAAATCAACTCTTTCCCAACAAATATTCTTTTGGTTTTCAAAAATGCATTTTCAACTATTTAAAAATATTTCTTGAACACGGTGACTGAATCAGGGGAAAATATAGTGTTGTTGTAGGCCCTGAAAAATGATTTTGTAGCGCACCTTCCAAGGAATGAAGGTTGAATCTTACCTCGGAGAATGAAAAATATCTTATTTCTGATAGTGAACAATAGTCAAACATTAACAAGTTGTGCATCATTCACCTGGCGACTCCATTGTAAGATACTTAAAATTTCAAAAGTTTCCACGGAGACTCCAGTATCAAAAGGATTGGTAGTTCAAAGAATTCATTAGTGACTCTATTGGATTTTATGAAGAAATCAGTTTTTGTTACTATCATCTCAAGGTATACATGTTTATATTTTTCAAAGATTTTTGATCTCCCTAATCCTTTACCTAAGGGTGAATATTTTTTAAAGAGTGGTCCAAAGTTTAATGGAGATGATTTAAGTTTGGCTTTGAAACATATCTCAATTTTTTGTGACTTTACTGATATTTTAAATTCAAGAATGAAGATGTATTTATAATATTATTCTATGATTCATTCCAAGGAAAGTGTAGGAAGTGGGCTGAGTGTTTGCCTACTTAATCCATGAGGTTTATAACAAGTTTTTCAGTTATATTTTTGGAAACATGGATGGGGAAGACAAAGTTAATGGCGAACTATGTTTCCATTCAAGGTTTTCGAGAATGAAACAATGGGTATACTAATGATGAAGGAGATGAGAAATTTACTTTATTCTTATCTTCTTATTTAGAGTCATGTAAATGTAAATCAGAAGCTAAGATTCAATTTCTAGAACAATTTGCTAAGGAGACTGAGATAGAGCTTGAAGTTTTAGAGGCCCAAAGAATTATTTCAAATTAGAGCCATACTTTTCAAATTCCTTTTTAGCAGAAAAAACCAGAGGTATTACTACCCTTTGATATTGAGAATGGGGAATTTTTTTTTATTTTAATAATGTGTTCCAAAAAGAGACCACACATGAACAATTTAAACATGAAAATCAAATCACAGAATACATTGAAGATCATCAAATAATATATGTCATCTATGACTTTAGTGACCCTGTAACCATCTATATGGAAGAGTTTTTCAGTTCAAATCAACCATGGTTTCACTGTGAAGATCAAGTTTATGATGAAACACCATTACATTATCAAGTTTTTATTTTAATCAAGTATAGTCAAGAGCTCTGGTTTGCAAATCATTTTCTTGCTTGGTTTCACTAGAAACGTGATTTTACTTGATTGGAATAACTTATTAGTTAGAATAGGAACAATGTACATAAATAAGCTCAATTTTTCCAAGGATTTATTTAGTTTATAGAATGTGGATTTAATTGCAGTAGTAGTGGATTTTCAGAAGTTATGTGAATTTCTAGTTTGATTTTCAACATTTACTTTAGTTCAGTTTTTATGTTACAATACTATGGTTTTTAGTGGATTTGGTTGCAGAATAAGTTAGTTGCAGGTCAGGTCATAGAGAAGGTTGCAATCTTATAGCTTGGGAAGAGCCCAATGGATTAGGCAGTTGGTCTTCCAGTTCTTTGTTACCTCACAAGGTGGACAACATCCCCATTTGAGCCATTTTTTAGCACTTTGTTGTATGTTCCGAGAATTTAAAGTGGTTTCCAAAATTTTACTCTCTTTATTTAACTAAATTACTTTGAAATTCGAAAGAAGATTATGTCAAACATTTTTAAATTTATTTGAGTTATAAGGCATATTTAAACTTTTTGATAAGTGAGATATCATGAGGCTTTGGACTTATCAATAGTATTCTCAAATGATAACAAAACACCAAAACAATTTTCATAAGTAGGGGCATTGTAGTTTTCATTTTTGGAGCACCACAAAAATATTTCTAATGCCTACAGGTGCACTACAAAATCATTTTTCAGTGCCTACAACAGAACTCTATTTTTCCCTGTTTTAGTCACCATGTTCAAGCATATTTTCTGAACATTTGGAAATGAATTTTTAAAAACAAAAAGAGGTTTTTTTTGGGAAAGGGTTAATTTTAAAAAATCCCACTCATTCTTTACCAAAGTGTCATGGTTTATAATATACAAAGGAATCTTTGCAACACATTTTTCCAAATTTAAATATTTAATGATTTCTTGTTTTAGTCATTAACTTTGGGATCAATGTTAGAGAAGGTGGTGATGAATTTAAAAAAACCAAAAGATGTTTTTGGTGGGAACAAACTCATTCAAAAAAACCTCTTTCAATGTTTACACAAATATTACAGTTTGAGAGATTCAAATGGCTCTTTGAAGCCTATTTTCATAAATTCACCAGATTACATTTTTTCTATTTTTATAAAATGCCCAATCATATTTCAATTAGGGAGCCACCTCATCAATTCGACTTGACAACAAGCTAAATATGGATGAGAAAGTTTTCATATCAATTTATTTTGTATCTTGGTAGTATATGTATATATTTTTATTATTTTGTATAAAAAAATTTCCAGAATTTCTAGATCTCAAAACTTATGTAATTTTTCTATAAATTAGAGGAATTGTAATAGAAGAGGGTTGGATTTTTAATAAAAGATAGATATTTTCTATGTGTTTGAAAGCTTTATCAGTTTATAGTTTTCCAAGATAAGAATATTCTTGATCTTTGATATAAATATTCATGTGATGGTTCCTCTTAGTCTATATTCTCTATCTGTTATAGAGTTTTCCTTCCATGTTATGCAATTTAAATGTACGTCTTCTCATATTTCAATGGAAGAAAATGTTACACAATTCATGATGTGGTGCTTTGTTTCATAAATTCAAATGTTTCCACTTCTTCTTTCTAAATCTACATTAGGATTCATATTCTATGCCCTACTATAGTGGATTATTTTTCTATTTTCTTCTTTCAACTACAATGATAATTTGAAATGTCTAAGAAGTGTCATCTATCTTTCCTTTGTTAATCCATGATCATACAACCAGTAACTTGGCAAATTACATTAAACCCTAGATTAGTTGACTCCATTTCCCAATGGACCATCTAGCCATCACATTAAGTACACAGTCAGTTGTTGAGGTGACACTGGGTGATTGAGCTATAAGAAAGACACATATTTGGGTTGGAAGGGCTAGCCTCCAACCTGAAAGTTTGGTTGAAAAGGTTACCTTAGGATCTTTCTTTCACAACCAAGAAAAACTATTGAGTGATAACAAAGTAAGTGAAAATGGGTTCCAGCTCATGGATTGATCACCTGGGGTGGTTTTCCAACACTTGAGTGATATATAGTCCCCATAGGATGTCAGTTTGTGGTTAGTTTGTAAGCCCAATTTCCTTAACTAGAGCACTAGAGATCAGGTAATGTCATAATGACACTCCGTGACACCCTCCTCCCACATTTACCTAAGCTAATTAGTCCACTAGGGTAAACATGTGACAAGTGGCTACTATGATGTGATTTAACTCCGAATGTATAGTTAAGGAAGTGGAACTGAAAAAACAAACCCAAACTGAACTTACTTAGGAACTACAGACCCTTCAGGAGAAAACCAACCCTTCCAAACGCTTAATCCCTGAGAAAACTTGTCTTTTTGCTGAGTTAGACCCCCAGCCACTCCCATGCCAAGCCATGCATGCAACTGAGGCCCTTCAGTTTCTCCCACAGTAATGCATGCATGCAATTGTGGCCTTTTTCAAGTAGTTCTGTGCCAACAACCACATATTCTATGACAAATTTTTAGGGCTAGGGCTTAGGCTACTGCCCATAACTTCATGAAACTTCCATAAATGTTATATAACCATGAATTAAAGCTACTAATGTAAACATTGGTAAAATGAATTGATTGTACCCCTACTAGCCATGACAGGAATTTCGCCAAACTTATCACAAATATGAAATCTACAAGTCATAACAATAGATCTGAGCATAGGGGTCTCATACTTATGTGATATTCGTAAAGAATGATTGATGCCTTATCAAAATAGCTTCATTATCACATATTAGGCCATATATTCATTCACATCTCATGTACTAATCAAATCATGATGAGATCCATAACGAAAGTCTGTCATAAACTATACTTATAACCGGCTTATAACTAACATAAATAAAAGGGATATAACAACCATAAGACCACATACGAATAAGTACATTTATACATGAAATACCAAAGGAGAAGGAGCTCTTATTATTGAATGCATAACCCAACTAATTCAGGAACTTCCACAAACCACCCGACCATAGATTGGGCTGAACCAGATCCTTCCTTCAGCTAATCAACCCCATGCCATATTCCAAGCATGAATGTGGAAATTGCAACAAAAACAACCAGGTATTCCTCAGGCTTTAACGTATATCCCACTAATGGATTCCTAGGCCCAAAACCTTCCTCAATACAACCAGGCCTTACCGCAAATCCCACTGGATCACTAGGACTATATAAACATGGATGCCTCCTGATCTCTCGACCTAAACCATGAGGAATTTTTCAGTCTCAACCTCTCAACTTTACCATTTATCTTGCAATTAATGGTTAAGGGATTCCTAGGCCTACAAGGTCACCACCCTCTAGGATTTGCCATGTATCCCGCCATTATCAGTGAAGGGATTCCTAGGCTTGATCTGATTTAGAATATTAGATTGCAGTGCTAATGATCCGGATTTAAACAGAAACGCAACAAAATACAGAGATAACCATATGTTGGAAATAATACTGAGAGGGGGGGGGGGTGAATCAGTATTATCACATTAATAAAACTTTCATTTCCAAACCAGATTCATATATGCTGCTTCCACAACTTCTTATGATTAAGTTAATTGATCTTCAATGAGTGCATTAGAACATTATCAACCATATTATCAGTTAACAGATGCAGTAACATAGAATAAATCATCACACATAAGGCACACACATGAACACCATGATATAAGGTGGAAACCCAATGCGGGAGAAAACCACCTGCTGCAAGTCATCTCAATCCTCTTCTTAATAAGAAAATCCTTTTACAATATTTTGTACTGGTGCAGCCTTATACCAGTACGGGAGCTACAACCCCCTTTGCTCTTGTACTAGCTGATCCATTTACTAGTACGCAGGCTACTACCTGCTACAAAGCTCCAAAAGATTTCCTTTAGCTCTTGTACTAGCTTAGATACTAGTACGTAGGTGCTGACCTACAATCTTCTCCTCCAGGTACCACGTTTCATCAATTTTCACACTGGATACACT
>APFE031636200.1:0-22840 GCA_000404065.3 Pinus taeda
AAAAATCAATTTCAAATTCCTTGTACTTCATACCTAGCCTAAAATTAGTTATCAAATTAGTCATCTCGACCTCATTGATTACCTTTTGCCGAGATTGACTCGGAGAGAGCCCTCTCCTGTCCTCGTAGGGCTAGCTACGAGGTTGATCGTGGTTTGATGTAGCCTTGAGTTTTACCTTATTTAAGCCTAAGGTATATTTGAGTGCTAACACACTGTTTTCGTAAATTGTATGTATCAGATAGCATTTTTCTTTAAAAATAATTTTGATAACTTGGTGATTCTGTCTCATATTATTGAATTTAATATTATGGGGTTTGAACCATGTTTTATCTCTACTATACACTACATTTTGTGTTTACTATAAGAAGTTTTGGCCCACATTCTATGTTTCATGTTATATTATTTGAGTTGGCTATAGGTAGTCGTGGCTCTTATCCTCTGGAGCTATAGTTCATTTTGAGGTTTGTCTTTTATTTAGATTCCTCTCCTCCGGTGAACCGCCGTAAGTCTATTTAAAAATAGTTGATGTAAATATTTTTGTTTAGGTTAAATGTTCTTAGCAATTATTTGGTTTGGGTAGAAATGTTCTGGCCAAAAGTTCGATTCCTTGTTCTTTACAACATTACTCTAGATTGGAGTGAATTTACTAGAAATAACCAGTCCCTTTTAAGCTTCTCTTACGAACACCGTGATACCCCTATTTAACATGTTTAAGGTTTATCTAGAAATTTTCCACTCTTTATTTCCTACCTTTTCACTTAAAGAGTTTTCATGGTAATCACTTTAAGTTTCATGCTTCTTGGCATTTAGAATTCTTACTATAGTTTCAGAGAGTTTTCTTTTGCTTAATTGCAATATAAACACAATTTACATCTTGCGGCTACAAGCCAACATACTTATCTAACTCAAGCAATAACATTCTTCAACTTTATTTGCAACCTTAATATCACATCAAAATAAATATAGAAGTTTTAATACTTATCTAGATTCTAGTTTTTTGACCATTGTCGACTGTTTGAAGTCACAACAATAATCTACCAGATTTTCCTCCCAACCTTGAGACTTGCCTTTAGGTTCAAGCCTCCCCTGTGTAAGGCTCCATCCTAGGGTCCTCTAACAGAACTAAATTCTCTTATTTAAAATACAATAAAACGGGAAATAATTTATTTCTAACTAAACATTTAATCGATGATAATTTACCATTAAAATTTGTTTCCTACAATTAAATAATGAGCATTTCATTTCAATCACTTACATGAGTAATCTATAAATATAGGAATACATATTCCGATAGCCTGGTTGAGATTCCCCTAAGCTCCTAATCCTGCTGGGATGCTCCCCTTGACTACCGACTAGATTTACCTCCCAGCCAACTAGGAAGTATTTCCTAGCCTAGGAAACCTCCATAGGTTCCCTAGCCCTCCGAGACCAAGTCCAACTAGATGTAGTGTGTCCAAGATAAACAATACTCTCATTCTCTCCCTTCTCTCTTCCCCACCTTACTCTCAAAACAAATCCTCCAAAACTACAACCAAACCAAAACCAAAAGCAAGACGAAGGATCCCCTCTCCTCCCGTCATCCTTCCCCTTTTATGCCCCCTTCTCTTCTCCACCTCAACCACCTCTCATTAATGTCATAACTACCCCCTCATCCTTACATTTGACTTATCTTCTACCAAGTAAATTTGAGAGGACATTTTGGAGATGAGATATGAATATATAATTTGGTAATTAATTGGAGAGGACCATGTCTTCTCCCAAGTAAATTTAAGAGGACATTTTGGGGATGAGATACAAATATATAATTTGGTAATTAATTGGAGAGGACCATGTATTCTCCCAAGTAAATTTGAGAGGACATTTTCGGGATGAGATATGAATATATGATTTGGTAATTAATTGGAGAGGACCATGTCTTCTTCCAAGTAAATTTGAGAGGACATTTTGGAGATGAGATATGAATATATACTTTGGTAATTAATGGGAGAGGACCATGTCTTCTCCCAAGTAAATTTGAGAGGACATTTTGGGGATGAGATCTGAATATATAATTTGGTAATTAATCGGAGAGGACCATGTCTTCTCCAAAATAAATTTGAGAGGAAATTTTGGGCATGAGATATGAATATTTAAATTGGAATAAATGGAAGGAGACGATATCCTATTAAAATTTAAATTTGAGAAGGTAAGTTGGGAATTGAATAATAACAAAATTTATATCAGTAATAAATTTACAGTGTCACCAATGCAGGTATGTACCAATATTTCTAGATAATTATAAGTTAGTATTCTAAAGTAATTTAAACACTAATAAAATTTGCATGATAAGATTAAGTAGGGCATTACATACACTTCTCCTTCAGAAAAATTCATCCCGAAGTTATAGTGTAAAAGATATAAGGAGTTCGAAGCAATTTGGTAATCAGGCATAACAAGATAGAGAGAGAGTTATAGTAGTAAAATTTGATAAGTCCGACAATGACATCGCATTACATCAAGAGTCTCCAACTGATCTATATACTCATATCCTTCCTGACCTACTTATGTTTCGACCCTGTCCATCCTCTTCTTCTATATACGGTGGCATTGGCTATACCAATCTAACCACTGATAAAACCAATATGGCAAAAGCGTCGACTATATCGACCTAACTTCCCCAGTAGGAAACTGGGAATCGTCATCACACGTCTAGCGGAGTGTATCCACCACTTCCCTCCCCTGATTCCAGGTTTGGAGGTTACATGGTTGGAAATGCCTCCACCCCTCCTCACAACTAGGCTCAACACCCTAATATGGACCACACTACAACACGAGTTGGATATTTGTCATCGAATAATCCAGTCAAGTAGTCTTGTCACCTGTCATTTACATTTCACCCATGTCATAAGAATGCATATCCAGTAGATACAAAATGCAATAGAACAATGTACATTATAGCTTTCCCCATGAGATATCTCGACCTTCCCCCAATGGAAGAGTAGATCTTGGCTATCATATAGTTCTTTCCAAATTGCGGGTTAACTCTCATTCATGCATTTATATAACAAAAAGATATATATAGATAAGTGATCTTAAACATCATGTTATTAAGTCTAGTATCTACGTGTCAATCTTGCAATTCATACTGGAAATAAATCATAATTTTACTAAGTCATTCATTGAACATGACTTAGTGAAATTATGAAATTATGATAGAGGTTGGTTCGAAACGTCGATTCCAACAAACATGAATGCGATGAATCCAGAAGATAACATTACACAGAACATAGATCGCAGAAGCCTCAAATCATTAAATCATATCCACTTGAGCCATACATGAAACAAAAATAATTCTGATAAGTCACGCACTAGATAATTCATCAGCAAGTGAGTCATACATTAGGCCATACATCAAACATTTCCATCATCAATACCAAATCCATCAAATGATTTATATAAGTAGTTTCACGTGTCCAATTAAATACATCAATATTAAATAACGCTCATAAATAAATAACATGGAACTGCAAAATAGAACCTTAGCATAAGTAGCTGTCGAAGTAAAAAATGGGCATCACAGATGTTCAAAAAGTGAGGGTTAGTAATGATGTATAGTCTCTGCATCCTCCCAAGTAGCAGATCCTGGGCTATACTTGTCTGACTGGACCTTAACTTGGTTCACCATGTGACATATGAGTTGTCGAACCCTACGGTCCAATATGCATAATGGTTTGAACATTATGGTTCCCATGTCCGAGACCTGCAATTCCCTCCAATGCAGTTTGTGAGATTCATCATAAACATAATGTCATAAAATAGATACATGAAAGACATCATGAGTTTTATGTAAATGGGGTGGTAGTACAAGACGGTAGGCAATTGTTCCAATCTTCTCCTTGATCGTAAAATGTCCTACGAACCGAGGTGACAACTTCATCCCTTTCCCAAACCAAATGGTGCTTTTGTTGGGTCGGAGACGAATAAAACCTTGGTCCCCTAATTCATAAGTATGATCAATCCTATGTGAATAAGCATAACTCTTTTGTCTATCTTGTGCTTCCTTTAACCTTTGTCGAATCTTCTTTACCTATTCCTCCATTTCTTGAACTAATTCTGGCCCAACCATTACTCAGTCCTCCAACTTTTCCCAACTCAATGATGTCCTACATGGCCTTCCATATAGGGCTTGATAAGGAGGCATCCCGATTGAATTGTGGTAACTATTATTATAGGAAAAATCTACCAATGGTAAGTACCTTTCCCACTAAGTCTAATTATCCATGACGTACATCCTAAGCATGTCTTCCATAACATGATTTACTCTTTCAGTCTGCCAATCTATTTCTGGATGATATGCAGTGCTCAGGTTCAACTGAGTCCCTAGTGTTGACTGCAAAATTGTCCAAAACCTAGATGTAAATCGAGAGTCTCTATCAGAAATGATCTTTGTCAGTAACCTGTGTAGTCAAATAACTTCACTTATAAACACTTGTTCCACATTAGTAACATCGTAAGTGTCTCTTACTGGAATGAAATTGGCACTTTTGGTCAATTTATCAACTGTAACCAATATAGCATTGTGCCTCTGTGAAGTGAGTGGCAAACCCGCAACAAAATCCATGGAAATTACCTCCCATTTAGACATAGGGATTTCATGTGGTTGTAGAAGTCTTGTTCGATGGCGATGATCAAAATTCACTCATTAACATTCAGAACAGTTGGCGACAAAATGGACTATATCGTGCTTCATGCCTGCCCAAAAGAAGAGTTTCTTCGAGTCCACGTACATCTTCTTTACTCTAGGATGTGCACAATAGAGTGCTCTATGTGACTCTTCAAGGATGGTCCTTCTTATACCCCCTTCCCTAGGTATGTACATTCTCCCTTGAAATCTCAATAGTCCATTTGGTTCAAGGACATATCCCTCAAACTTTGGTTCTATCTGCTTCCCACTCTGGAGTGTTGAGATGACCTTTAGATACCAACTATCTTCAAAGAGTTTCTCCAACACATGTTCCCTCAAATTTACCTTTAAGACTACTATGGAGAAGGTTCATGGTCTCCTGTGTAGTGCATTAGCCACCACATTCTCCTTTCCCCTAATGTATGAGATCTCAAAATCATACTCACTCATGAATTCGCTCCACCGCCTTTGTCTAGCATTCAAATCCCTTTGCATGAAGAGATGCTTCAAGCTTTGATGATTTATTCTTAACTCAAATCTTCTCCCAACGAGGTAGTGTCTCCATAGTGTCAAAGATAACATCAATGCTGCTAATTATAAGTCATGGGTAGCATACAAGTCTTTGTGTTTCTTCAATTTTTTAGATGAGTAAGCTATTACTCCGCCTTCTTGCATCAATATTGCACCCAATCCTTGCTTCAAAGCATCGGTGCAGAAAATGAAGTCTTTTTCCATGTCCAGTACTCGAAGGATTAGTGCACAATTAGTAACCTCTTTAGTTCTGTAAATGCAATGTCCCATTCATACTCGACCCTCTTTCGTTGTAATGTGGTGATGGGTTTTGCAATCCTCGAAACCCTTCCAAAAACCTGAGATAATACTCTGCTAGCGCCATAAAACTACGTAACTCATGAGCATTTTTAGGTACTGGCGAATCCATTATGGCCTTCACCTTTTCTAATTCAACTGAAATCCCTTCTCCTGAAATGATGTGCCCAAGGTAATGAACTTTCTTCTGAAAGAAGGAACATTTTGACAATTTTCCATACAGTTGATTTTCCCCTAAGCAAGTGAATACAACCCTTAGGTTCTTTTCATGCTCCTTTTCATTCTTGGAATACACAAGAATGTCATCCAGAAAGACTTGCATAAATTGGTCCAAATACTTGCTGAACACACCATTCATGAGGCTCATGAATGTTGATGGTGCATTGGTTAAACCAAATGGAATAACTGCAAACTCATAGTGCCTAAACCGAGTTCGAAATGCAGTTTTTGAGATGTCCTCTTTCTTAACCTCAATTGGTAGTATCCAGATCATAGATTGATCTTTGAGAAAACCATTGCTCCCTTCATTTGATCAAATAGGTCATTTATTCGAGGTATCGGGTACCTATTCTTTATTGTCACTCTATTCAAGTCCCTATAATCTATGCATAGCCATAAGGAACCATCCTTATTCTTGACAAAAATCACTGGTGCAACCCAAGGTGAAATAATAGGTCTGGTAAATCCCAAGTCTAAGAGATCTTTTAATTGCATCTGCAACTCACAAAGTTCTAGAGTTGTCGTCTTATAGGGTGTCCTAGATGTTGGTTCTGCACCAGGTTTTAGATCGATTGTGAAATCAATCTCCCTTACAGGAGGTAATCCAGGCAATTCCTTAGGAAAAACATCCTTAAATTTTGACAGAATTGGGTGTTGATCTAGGGAGGGTCCTTTTTGGTCACTTATAGCCTCGACCACATATAGCTTGCAACCTTGTCGGAGACAATGTTTTACCTTCATCATGGACATGAATTGTAGCGACACTCCTCTCTTGATTCCAAAAACCTCAATTGGCCTACCTTCATTAGCTAAACAAATCACCTTCTTCTTGAAACAATCTACCAAATCTTGATGAGCTTATATCCAATCCATTCCAATAAATACATCATACGTCCCCAATGTTGTGACGTATGCCTTCAACTTAGTCCTACACACCCTGAGGTTTACCTAACATTTGTTAGCACTAGGTCCTACTGCTTGTTTTATCCCAGAATCCATCTCAACTTGCTTAAAGTCATCGTGCTCATAGGCTGCCAACCCACATTTTTCTAATGCAACTAGTGAAATGAAACTGTCTGAAGCACCATAATCAAACAAAATTTTAACTTTTACTTTGTTTATCATAACTCAGGTTTTTACCATGGCAGACTGGTGTTCAACTTGCTGGTTATCAATTGCTGCATAGATTTGATGGTGGCTACTAGCCCCCCCTCCATTGTTGCTTTTCCTTCTCTACGTCTTTTACCAACATGTAACCCAAGGAAAACACTGGTAATGAGGTCCCCTGCATCCCCAACAAGTGATGCACGATAGACCTTGAACCAAATGTTGTGGAGTTCTTTGGAAAGAGTTCCTTCCCTTCGGAACCCTGCCCATACTTGTTGCTCCTCGTGTATGACCTTGATTTGCACGCACCCTTGAAGCTACGGGTGAAGCTGCACTAATAACCATTGAAATCCCCACTGCTGGTACTCTGGGTACAACCCTGCTTCCATATGGTGGTGGCCTCAAACTTACTCCCCTGGGGAAGGTACGAGGGGCCTTCCCCATAAACCTTGGTTGGCATGGAAAAATGGTTTTGTTTCCACCTTTTAAGTCTAAGTATTCTTCGACATAACAAGCCTTTTCCATAGCTTCTGCAACTGAGGATGGTTTCCACATTCACACTATTGCCCTAATCTTAAGGTTCAATCGATAAATAAAATGATCTGCTTGGCACTGATCAATATCCATGTAGGAGACATACTTGACGAATTCCATGAATCTAATTTCATATTCTTCTATTGTACAATTTCCCTGTACCAGGGCATGGAAGGCTCCTACCTATTGTTCTTCATAATATGCTGGTAGGTACCTTTTTCTTGAATCTCTCCTCAAATAACTCCCAAGTAACTGTGTCTGGAGTGAGGTGTAGCTGACGCTCTAAGCTACCCCATCAATTAAGAGCACTATCTCTAAGTTGGAATATTGCTATTTTAGCTTTTGAATTAGAATTATAATCCTGTAGCACGAAGCAACTTCCCATTCCTTCTAACTAGGCTTTTGCATGTTCACTGGCACGAACTCCTGCAAACTCTGGGAGCTTAATATTTTGGAGCTCCCTAGTAATGTCCTCGATTGGAGGTCCTCTATCAAATTCTCTTGATCCCTTGAGATTTCCTAACCCTAATGGAGGGTGCTCCACTTCCTCTTCATTTGTTTGGCGCCCTTTTAAAGTCTCATTAATTGCTTCTAGGGAACACAAGATGAGAGTCAACTCCGGTGAAGGTAATGGGTTATTTGTAGGAGGTCCTTGTGATGACTCTCCCTGACCTTCATTTCTTTGAGTCCTCACCATTTTGAGTTGTCCAAATATTTGTTCCGAGGGGAAAAGGAATAAATGATGGGTGTGATCAACTTAAATCTTGAAAATCGAAATTATATTTCTATCTTGATTAGTGTAAAGGAG
Organism: Pinus taeda; assembly: GCA_000404065.3. Taxonomy (NCBI): domain Eukaryota; kingdom Viridiplantae; phylum Streptophyta; class Pinopsida; order Pinales; family Pinaceae; genus Pinus; species Pinus taeda. The sequence goes on from APFE031636200.1 coordinate 8,160, forward strand.
AAGATAAATATTGCTAAAATAAGAATAAATTCTCATGAGATTTCTAGTGAAGTTAGGTGTTGGTCAATTCCCAAAACAACATGGGATGATAAAATATTTGCAACAGTCATACATGGCTAAAAACTAAAAATATTGTCTTTGATTGTTCAACTAATACTCACACTAAATTTGAAGTTCAAGATTTTGCAACACTACGAACCTTCTTCACCTTTTATGTCAACAAAATTATGTTATTCATAGAATGATTATCTTAATATTTTAAATTATACTGTTCATAGAATAATTATCTCAATATTTTTTTGTGTATAGAAATAAAATACTAATAAATTCAAAATAATTTCTTATCATCTTATAAACCATTCGCTTTAGTTGATCATCATTATCAAAAAAATATTATGATTTATTCTCTTATTGATATCTTAATGTAAATTGTTTATATCTATATAATTAATTACTTAAAATGTTTGTAACTCCTAATTAATCTCATCAAAAATATATATATTTTTAAACAAATTCCTAAACTAAGAGGATAATATACCTTTTTAAAACAAAATCTTAAACTAAGAGGATAATATATGTTTTTGAAGCAAACTTTAATGTGTTTATATACAATATTATATTATCAGGTAGATTAATCAATGTAATGTTGGTTTGTGGAAAGTGTTATTTTGTTCACTTTCTATAAAAGTCAACCTGGTTGCTTAACAAAAATTCAGTAGTCTATAAAGCGACTTTTTGAAAGCCTTTCCGCGGATTTCTCAGGTCAAAATCCGGCAGCAATTCATTGGAATCCCAAGTTTGATAGCTAGTTTCTGCATAATCAATGGCTCCCAAGGGTTTTTCAGGATGCTAAATCCAAATATGCAGTTAAAAAACCATTCTATTACCCACAGCTCAGTTGAACCCTATTAAATGTATTATAAAATTAACAAAACCTTTGGGAAAATCGGACCAAATTTGAATAAATAATTAAAAAAACCTTTCCATTATTCGAAGTGACAATTCTATTGGAAAGGACAACACTGCTCATGACCTTTGAATACCTTGGACAAATGATGCCCTCTAAACTCGACTTTTTAAATATATAATACAAATTCACAAAAGCTCCTGAAGTTTCAACACTAGTTGAATCCTTACAGGATTTTCTTACCTAAACTGAACCTGGCTAAAGTATATTTTAAGAGTCAACATGGTTCTTCCTGAAAGTATTCCAGGTTTACAGGAAATGGAAGGTGTGTTCCCGAATTTGAGGTAGTGGAAGATTCTAGCACAACTTTCGTTAATTATAACCACCAATTTTAAGCAACGAATAGCCAACAAAGAGATATGTAATCCTTCATAATAACGATATCTGATACAAATTCGATATTCCACAATGAAGCTTACAATGAATTTCTCTTTCTCAATAGCATTTATTGTGATAATCTACTTGCATTCATGGAGGCACAGTTATGCATCGACAGTTTGTCACAACGCTATTTACAGTTTTGGCGATTCTTTGGCGGAGAAGGGGAACTGGTTAGCTTGGAATCCCACTGCTACTGGAAACATCGGTAGACCGTTTTATGGCGAAAATTATTTCGAAAGAGCTACAGGCCGGTTTTCGAACGACCAATTAGTTGTGGATTATATCAGTATGTTGGAACCTTGTGCTGAATAAATAAAATTTTATGCTTTTTAAGTCATTGACTAATTACTTTCTATATTTGGTAGCACAAACTATTGTTTCTCTCCATCGAGTTGAAAAATATATCCACAATGATGAGGTGAATGCAAAGGCTATTGAGAATATTTTTGAGGGAGTTGAATATGCTTTGTCAATTATAGATGGGTCATTCAAGTGGTCTCCTGAAGATGAAGAACTGATTCTTAATAATATAAATTTATGTGTGAAATCTTCATCTTTCACAGCTATTATAGGGACAGGGTAAGCATGTTCATGCTTATTGTCCAAACAGGATTTGAATCAGATGTCTTCATAGGGAATGCATTTAGAGATGCCTACGTCAAATGCAAAATCATTTCAGATCATTTCAAGAAATAGACTTATCCTACATCCAAAAATAAATCTGGGGTAAGAAAGACTGACCACAACACTCCTAGGAATTCAACATTAGCAGATGGGGAACTTAACACATACTCTAAGACATCCTCGATTTGTAATGGAGTTAAATGTTATAACAATAATTATGACAAGGACTCTAGATTCTACCGAAATCCATCTTTCAGTAGATATGAGGAAGTTAAGTCTGACAGAGATGTGCAATTTCATGACTGCAAAATTTCACAAGAGAGGGAACTAGAACAAAATGTAGGTGGAAGAGTTGGGAATGATAGGTACAAAAGAGTAAATGGAGACGATAAAGGCATAGACTGCAAGCAATTTGGTACTTCACATCATGGGTCCAGTTCAAGAGCTCAATGTATATTTGAAGAAAAAAGCTTTTGGAGGGCACAAAAAAATATGGAAGAGAGTCACCTCTACCCCATGCTTCTTTTGCCAGTATTGTAGACAAAGTCTCTTTTAAAAGAGACTTTCCATTTCTTGGTACTGAAATGAAGCATGCTAGTTTTAATTTAAATCAAGGAAATATAGGGCGGGGACAAGATGGGAGATCTGATTTAGGAAGATCTTTATCAGGCTTATCTATCCTAGTTGGTTTGTCTCATGACACATCAGGGAGAGGGATATCTATTGCTGGAGCCAACAGACATGTTTCTTCCTTAGTTGACTTTCCAATATCAACTATGGGTTTGTCATGAAGCAATGGTTTCTCTACTTTAGATGAAAAGATTGCTCACGAAAGTTTGGTTTCATCCATGCAACCTGGTCTTGAACGTGCAGGTGGAGATAACATGGTCTTCACTTCAGCACAAAATCCCCCCTCAAATTTGTGCTTCTCCTAAGGTAAATGCTGCAACCCAAAATCGAGAGGAATTTTCCCTGAAGCAGTCAAGGCAACTATTCCCATTGACACGTACTTTACCAAAGAACATGACTGCTTTCCAATCTGAAAATTCGATGTCAAAATTACTTAAACACGCCCAATTTGAAACCGTCTCATCTGGTGGTAAATTTCAACAGCCTCTAGGACCTTTCGATCAGAATCATTTTGTTCTTTCACCTCAAAAAATGAAATTTAAGAAGCCAACTCAAGGAGAGAATCCTTTGCAGGGAGGAAATTTTGGCATCAAATCTTTCGATGCCTCAAATGCGAAGGGATAGAAAAGTAAGGTCAACAATGTCAATTGTAGATTCGACAAGATTGGAAGCACAATCAAAACACAGGAGCTTAGCACTTGATGATAAGAAATCGGTGTTGCAAAACTGAAATGAATTTTTCAATGTTCTCAGGAAGAAAGGCTCTGGGAGTCTACTAATTACGAGAGAGGCACAAGATAAGTCCACTTTATCAACTAGGCAGAAAAAGGATGAATTGAGTGGGAAGAGCCTTGTTGGGAATAAGTCTCTAAATGATGTAAAAATAAATGGCTCTCCTGACAAAAGTCCTAATAAATATAAGAAATATATTACAGTAGTAGATGAAGTTCACAAGAAAAATAATACTGTGAATTGTTCCATTTTTGGAAATAGCAGTACTTGTCCTAAGGATATGGATAAATTGGGTTGCCCAACACCCATGAATGACATGTATTTCACTAGATGGCCAGAAGAGGAAGAAATTGCTTTTATGAGGTCTCTTGGGTGGGACGAAAATGCAGAAGAGGAACCTCTCACAATAGAGAAAATTAATGAATTCTACAAGAAGCATAAGACATCTCTTAATGCTTTGCTCGAAGATAATCGTTGGCAAGGGGATTAGAGGCTTCACTTTGAAAATATGATAAGAAATTCTAGTTTGTAATAAGAATATTTAGTTTAAATTCTTTTGGGTTGTATACTAATCTAAGTTAATCAGTGTAATAATTAACGACATGACACCGTGAATGTAATCTTGAGAAAAATAATAAGAACAACCACATGATCTGATATTGACTGTGAATCTAGTTACAAATTAGATTCTATGATAGTTATATGTAATTCCTTTTGATATATTGACAACATTATTTAGGTCAGATACTCAAATTTTGTTTTGATAAAAATGTCTTGAAAGTGAAGGACTGACGAGGGTAGCCAAAGAAAATGCCTCAGTCTTTTCAAAGTTGTTGCCTCAGATTTGTGTCTAGTGGGTCTTGGGTCTAGATTTTGAACCCACTCTGATACCATGTGTAAGGCTCCATCCTAGGGTCCTCTAACATAACTAAATTCTCTAATTTCAAATACAATAAAACAGGAAATAGTTTATTTCTAACTAAACATTTAATCGATGATAAGTTACCATTAAAATTTATTTCCTACAATTAAATAGTGAGCATTTCATTTCAATCACTTACATGAGTAATCTATAAATATAGGAATACGTATTCCGATACCCTGGTTGAGATGCCATTGAGCTCCTGATCCTGCTGGGATGCTCCTCTTGATTACTGACTGGATTTACCTCGTAGCCAACTAGGAAGTATTTCTGAGCCCAAGAATCCTCTATCGGTTCGCTAGCCCTCCGAGCTCAAGTCCAACCAAATATAGTGTGTCCAAGATAAATAATACTCTCCTTTTCTCCCTTCTCTCTTCCCCACCTTACTCTCAAAACAAATCCTCCAAAACTACAACCAAACCAAAACCAAAAGCAAGACCAAGGATCCCCTCTCCTCCCCTCATCCTTCCCCTTTTATGCCCCATTCTCTTCTCCACCTCAACCACCTCTCATTAATGTCATAACTATCCCCTCATCCTTACATTTGACTTATCTTCTCCCAAGTAAATTTGAGAGGACATTTTGGGGATGACATATGAATATATAATTTGGCAATTAATTGGAGAGGACCATGTCTTCTCCCAAGTAAATTTGAGAGGACATTTTGGGGATGAAATATGAACATATAATTTGGGAATTAGTTGGACACGACCATGTCTTCTCCCAAGTAAATTTGAGAGGACATTTTGGGGATGAGATATGAATATTTAAATTGGAATAAATGGAAGGAGACCATATCCTATAAAAGTTTAAATTTGAGGAGGTAAGTTGGGAATTGAATAATAACAAAATTTATATCAGTAATAAATTTACAGTTTCACCAATGTAGGTATGTATCAATACTTCTTGATAATTATAAGTCAATATTCTAAGGTAATTTAAACACCAGTAAAATTTGCATGATAAGATTAAGTAGGGAGTTAAACCCCGAGTTGTTACTCATATGCACGATATTCCCTGCAAGACCATTAGTTTTACTGGTCACAACTATCTACTCTTAACTAGACTTAGCCTTCTGGGAATCTACCTAATTCATCAACACAGAAATCTACCTTCTCCTTTTCCTCTTTTCATCTCAAGTACCAATACTCTTGATTTATTTCCTTGAGAATAAATCCTCATGGAAGGATTTAGGGATAGGTAACTGCCTACCCTAACCATCTGACATATGATTTCCATTATCAAAACATTTACCTCATGTAAATCTTTTAATCAAAGTAATAAATTTATAAGCTTAAAATAATAATTTTCAGTTTGTTTACTGCAGTAATAAAATATTTATAATTATTGGGGACATCACACTCTACACCATGCAAGCAAAATGCCAAATCAAATAAAATAGTGACTAGAGACAATGGTAGTGGAAACAATGTTATAACAACATGGTTGAGCTATGTAAATAAACAAATATCTTTGACAGCATTAGGGATGGGAGTGTGGATTGGATTTTTCGGAGTTGTTTCTATGTTCATTTTTTGGGATATGGCAAGGTATTGGGTAATGTGGTTGTCTCACAAAAAAACACAAAGACCATTTTAAGGATTGTATTCCCTAAATAGATCAATGACACTTCTCTATATAAATTAATGTCTTAGTGTATATAGTATTGTTTTTTCGTATACTATTTGAATGTCCCTTGTTTTGAGGCCCTAAATGACATTTTTTTGGAAACAAGAAAATCAATAACATTTGGAAAGGGTTTGGAATCGAAATTTTTAGAACTCGGATATATATTTCTAACGATGTATCATATGCATAAAACAGATATCGTATTCCAATGTTATGACCCCAGGAAGTGGATTTAGTAATTTACCCCAGCAGTGCCCACTCACTTTTGGCACTTCATCTCCTAGGGTTAGGTTTTTAGATTTTTAAGGTTTTCCATTGTTTTTCAATAATAAATAGGTGTTCGAGCCTCATTGTAACAAAGTTCAGAAGGCATGTAGATGTCACATCTCTTCTCAGAGATAAGCTACCATCGCATGAGCTAGTTTATTTATGTTATGCATATAAACAATTTCCAATACTTTGTTATTAAATAATTGAAAATATGTTTTTCACTGTATCTTTATGTTTCTTTTTATATGTGTATTTCAATTCATTCCTTCATAAAATCTAGATCACCTAAATATTTTTCAAAAATGAACCCATCTTCCATCCATATGTCACCTTCATATTTATGCTGCATGAAACTCCAGGGATTGGAAAATCTATTTACCATCTCCATTGTCCTTTTCTTTGTTAAGATCAACAAAACTTACTTCTTTAGTCTGTTTCATTTTAGCATGGTCATTCATGTTAATAAATGCTTAAACAAGCTCCCATTTCCATATCCCTGCACATTTGTACAATCTTCCCAACATTTCAAGAATATGCTAGAGGCATCAAACCCCTTTCCATACTATCAACAATATTGGCACTCAATACCTCCAAGGTTTAGATTGTTCCCGTGGATCTTTCCACATCTTATAGGACACTCAGGTTTACATGTCATAAGCCCCACATTTCCAATTATCATCTGCACCCTTCACATTTGGTAGGATCACTCACTAAGTAGCGTGAAGGTTATGTGACTATTCATGGTTGACTCCAACTAGTGTTTTGTTTTGTGTCTCACTCGCTAATAGCTAACTTACAAGCTCACTTCGCACATGAAATTAATTATCCACGTAACAACTACTTTGCTCATCTTGAACCCATTTTTCACAAACTTTATAGCACTACCGCACAATGTTGCCTATTTCCCACTGCCCCTTAGAGGCTCTAGTTTTCTCATCTCCTAATTTGTTGCATTTCAAGGTTCTCATTCTCATGCTTGTAGACACAACCTCACCTCTTGATCACATATTTCTAAGCGTTTCATCATGACCACATCCACAACCTCCAAGCCACCATCAGAAGTCTCAATATGTGTTCCTCCATGTGGCCACAATGATGCATGACTTGCATACGTCACAAATCTCTCCTTCAAATCATGAACCTCATCTCCTCCTCTACTCAAGCGTTAGCATTGTGTTCATAGAAATATTTATACCATCTTTGTGTATCTTAGATTTCTTGCCAACATGTGCACTTTTCTTCCTCATGTCTTCTCTGTATTTCTCATAGAACTCTGGTCATTCATAACCATGCTTTGATCAACACACAACAACATTGATCACAACTCTAATACCAATTGTTAAGTTCATGAAATTGAGAAAAGTGGTGGTGTCTAAAAACACTGTTGCTTGTTATCCCAACGACCATTAGGACAAATTAACATGCATTGTTTCTACCTTTAAATATGTTATGTTCCACATGAATACAATTGTTCAATACCATGGGTTCTCATAACCTAGAGAATAAAAACCACCAATAACTGGATTGAGTCAATTTTAACTAAACTACCCTAACACAAACTTAATAAAGTGTTTGAATTGTGAGAGTGCTCAACAAAGGAATATTTAGAGATTATATTGTGTTGGGTTTCAACTATATATTCTTTAAAAATGTCTTCCTAGTTGGCCAATGTAGGTTATTCCACAAGAACTTTGAATTTGATGAATCCCAAGAAAGTAATTGGATGAGAGGGATCCTTAACACAAGAATAATTGTTAAAGGGTGGTGTGAGCTATATATATAGTCTGAATTTTCTTTTTTGCAAGGGATTTTGAGATGCGAACAACGATCACTTGGGCATAAGGAAGGGTGACTTTGGCTATGGAGTTGGACAAGGGTTTGAATGTTTTTGGGTTGATAGATGAATGTAAGTCTCTTTTTATTTGAAAGATTTTGTAGCCATTAGATAAGAAGACTTTAGTTAAATGAGATTTTCCTTTTTCAAAAATTTAGGGTGCAAAATTTTGAATGACCCTAGTGACTAAGGTGTTAAGGATGATAAATTCTTATGTTGGGAGCTTGTGAGAGTCACAATAAAGATATCTATCTATATGGGTATTTTTTGAAATATCAAATGTTTCACACCTAGTCCACATTTTTCTAGAAGTAACAACACATAATATGAATTTGAATTTTGAAAACCTCCACTCTCCAATCTTATATTATTAATGTCTAGTTTCTTTTTAATTTTGTATGTAAAAAATTAAATATGTATATGATTTTTCCATAATTATATATATGTTTAATAAATATTTAAATTTTTATTTTTTTTATTATTACAATATTTTTTCAGTTTATAGATATTAATATTATATTCTAGATTAATTAAGTATATGAGGAATAATATTTTTTAATCAATAACTAATTTTTAATATAAAAAAGTATGTAAATGGATATTTCATATTAAATTTTTATTTTTATTAATGTTGATAATTTTTTTCTTAATACTATTTTCAAAATATAAATGTTAGATTATTATTATAAAAATATAAAATAGTTCATATTATTAAAATCCATTATATTTCTTTTTAAAAATTATGAAAAAGAGATTAAAAGGGGAAAAATGAAAAGTAATGATGGAGTTGGAAAAGTTAAGAAAATTACAAAACAAAGAAATTAGATAGGTTCATACTCTTTTGTATTGAATTAGATATAAAAGGAAAAAAAGAAATGGAAATTTTCATTAATAAAAAGCAAAAAAAAAAAAAAAAATAATGGAAATTTTCGTTAATAAAAAGCAAAATTATTATACTATCTTTAATTGTTTTAAACGGGGTTAAGAAATGGCGAATCTAGTTGATAAAGAGAACATTATTTTAGGTGAAGATTACATAGGTTATTTATATTGATTTGATTTTAAGTGAAGTTAGAAAATGAAAACTTTTGCTATTAAAATAACATGATCATATTATGAAATTTCAATGTGTTTTGTTTTCTAATTTTATGAGTTATTTATATTGAAAACTAGAAATTTTATTGATAAAATGAACATCATGAAATTTCAATGTATTTTCTAATTTATGAATTATTTGTATTTACTTGGTTTAACTAGGGCTCAAACATGAGAAATCACAATTTCAATGTGTTTTCTAACTTTAAGGGTTCTCTGTATTGACTTGAGTGGGGTTAGAAAATTAGAAATTTTGTTGATAAAAAGAACATCATCATATTATGAAATTTCAATGTATTTTCTAACTTTATTGGTTATTTGTATGCACTTGATTTAAGTGACTCTAGAAACTTAGAATTTTGGTTGATAAAGAGAAAGTCATCATATCATGGAATTTCAATATATTTTCCAAGTTTATGAGTTGGATTGAGAGAATGAGAGAAGAATGAAGTTGTTGATAAAAATAGAAATTGTTGGACAATCATGATTAAAGAGAAATTTTTAAATTTACTAATAAATTAATCTTAAAGAATTTTTTTTGTTAACACTTAATTTTTTTAATGAATAAATAAATATTTTAAGAGTTAAAATTATCTATTTTATAAATATTTAAATCAATATTTATTTAAATTATTATTTTTTATTTTAACAATCGTTTTCAAATATAAGTTATATTGGAAATAATTATAAATATATTTTTAAAATTTTTGGAAAAAATCAATTTTAATTGAAAGTATAAATTAATTAATTTATATTGATTGATATACTATTAAGTTGGTTTAATTATAGGTAAAAGATTTTATTATTATTATTGGAATTTGGTGATACAATTTCAAGCGAAGAATGAGATTTTTTGTTGTTTAAAATGTATTTTTGAATATATAATTAGATTTCACACAGTGGAAAAATCTTTAACCTCTTGAAATTTATGTTGGATTGATAACTTAATCTCAAATTTTTAAAAATCTGTACTGAATTTATTAAAATTAATTCAGAAAAACATATTAAAAAAAACATTTATAAATTACACTAAACCATATATATTATAACCTTTTCAGTCATATTAAAAGATTTAAATTAATTAATAAATACCATAAATCCAAATAGTATCATGAAACTAAATTATCTAAGATAACCCATATTTGATATAATTAAAATCCGTCAAAAAGCCCCTAAATCTCGTGTGTCATTTCTCCAATACAATGGGGTGGCGATCAAGTTCTTCTTTAGGTTTTAAGATAGAAAATATTGTAAAAGAAAATTAGTTTTATATGTTATTAATATTTATACATCTCATACATGTAAAATAACCTTCATTAATATTAGGTATTATATAAATATATTTAAATTTTTAATTAAATGGTAAAGCTATTTTAAAAACTATTCGGTTTCGGGTGGTTCCTATTTTAACTACTGTGAGTTTAACGATACGAAAATACCAGTGGCCTGAATACTTATCAATAAAATTAAATAAAAAAAATTATTATTTAGCTGGTTTTATATTAAATATTTAAATTACAAATGCGTGTTGTTAGCTTTGGTCTTTACCAGCGATAAAAAAGCTTTTTTTATATTCTGTAATGCTGTCCAAATCATACCTCACCACTAAATTCGTTCGCAATTTACCACATTTTTCTTTATCTCTGTGCCCTCACCCCCGAATTAAGAGCTGAACTGAAAAAGCCTATTTAAATGAAATTTCCAAGTACAATAGGAAATTTGAGAAAACAATGGTTTTTGCTTTCAAACAATAATTTGACCAGGATAATTTTAAATACAATAGGAAATTTAAGAAAATTTGAATATTTTGTATTCTCATAAAATAGGTTGACATGGGTAATTTCGAGTGCAATATAAAATTTCAATCATTGGAATATTTGTTGTTGTATTCAAACAAATTCAATGGTCAAATTCCATATAGGTTAGGCCAATTAAAAGCTCTCCATATACTTTACATTTATAATAATAGCTTTTCCGGGAGTAACCCTAACAATATCAATGGTTTAGTTTCATTTCAAGAATTAGATCTATCACAAAACAAATTAGAGGGATCCATTCCTATTGAAGGCATATATAATTGGACTTATTTAACTATTTTATCTGCTTATTCCAACAACTTTTCTCGCACTTTTCCCTCATCATTGACCAATTGCACAAAACATTTGGTGCTAAATTTAAGACACAATGGGTTTACACGCAAGCTTCCTCCATACATCATAAATTTTGGTGACTTGCAAGTTTTAAATGTTGGTTACAATAACCTTCACGTTAATATTCCTCAGTGGATTACAAGTCTGAGCAAGTTGTTTGTGTTGGGTTTATCCAACAATAAATTTAGTAGAGAAATACCATTGGATCTTGATACACTCCAAGGATTTACAGTCAACAAATCTTCACAAGCAATCGTGTATGGATATGAAATGGTAGCAAACATAAAAGGGATTGAATATATTATGCCATATGTGTGACAAACTGACATGATATTTGATTTGTCTATGAATAATCTTTTGAGGGCGAGTTCTTAGTTAGACCTGTGGTGTTGTCATGGGCTCACCCCTTTCCCCTGTTGTTGCTAATCCTTTTATGGAAGATTTTGAATCCAAAGCTCTGGCCTCAGCACGTCTCCTACCTAAACTTTGGAAAAGATTTGTAGATGACACTAATGTCATCTGGTCTCATGGCCAAGAGGAGTTAGATCTCTTCTTCAAACATCTCAACAGTCAATCCTCCGCCATTAAGTTCACCATGGAACAAGAAGTTGATGGTTGCCTCCCTTTCCTTGATATTCTTGTTTCAAGGAATATTGACGGTTCCCTCTCCCACCAAGTGTTTCGGAAGAAAACACATGTGGAGCAATATCTTCATGCCAGTTCCTACCATTTCCCAGCTCAAAAGTTGGGCGTTCTCAACACCCTCTCTACTTGTGCCCTAAGGATCTCTAATGAAAAGAGCTTTGAGAAAGAGAAATCCCATCTCTTTAATGTCTTTGTTGAGAATGGTTATAGTAGACACCTTGGTCAGAAGGATTTCCTTAAAGCTTCCAGAAATTTGATAGTTAAAAAAGAACCTAAAGAACGAATCCGAGGGGTCCATCTACCTTTTGTTCAAGGGACCATTGATAAGATTGTTAGGATTCTCAAGAAGCATAATATTCGCTCGACCTTTAGACCCCTTAACACCATTCGTAAATCCCTTCGATCAGTGGGATCCTATCGACCCTAAGGACATGAAGGGTGTCTATATTATTCCTTGTTCCTGTGGGACCCCCTATATTGGTGAGGTTGGACGCTCTATTAATCAAAGGGTTAATAAGCACGTAGCTAACCTAAAACACAGGAGAACCAAGTCTTCCGCACTAACAGAGCATGCGGAGAAGACCAAACATCATGTTTGTATTGAGGAGGCCAATGTTATTGCTAAAGTTGCGCAATTCCATCACCAAAAATTCCATCACCAAAAATTTAGGGAAGCCATTGAGATTGAAAGAAGGCCAAGCAATCTCAATAGAGAAGATGGTTGGAAGATCACTAGTTGCTGGATACAAGCCCTCTTTTCCTAGTCATTTCTTCCCCTTCCTCCCCTCCCTCTATTAATAGCTTGTTATCCTTTAACCTGCTTTCTTTAGCCATAATCCTTTGATCCTCTTTAGGAATCTCCTTTGATTTCTTATTTTTAAGAGAGAGTCATTTTCCTAACTATATAAATAGATTAAATTATCTAATATAAGGATATTTAAATAGCTAAATTAGACAGCTTTACCAATAAATTTGGTTACCTTTAATAATAATACTATTATTATAACACTATTATATTAATAATAAGATTATAATAAATCCTTACTATTACTAATTTCCTTAAAACTGTTAGTTACCCTAACCTAATTATTAGAATAATACTTCAACATGAATATAATAATATCTATTATTACCTTACTAGTCGAATATATATAGTATAACAATAATTAATAATATTTTTGTTAATATTAAATACTTTCAATTACTAATATCTCTAGAATTATTGATACTCTGACCCATTAAATAACATTTCTATTAAATTTATTGATTAGTTACCTTGTCATTATTACTAAATTAACCTTATTATTATAATAATATTGTATGAATTATTATTTAATTAATATCAAATCCTTTGATTAATAACTGTTAATTTCCCTAGTTCCATTATTTTCAGTGATCATTTCTATCAATTTTATAAATATTCCCCAGTAATATCTAGGTATTAAAATAATATTTTTTAGCATAATAATAGTATAATTAATCAATTTGAATAGTCAAGTCTAGCCATTTCTTGGTCAAAATTTTAGCCGTTTTTTCCAGTATGATCTATTATAGCCGCTTTTCTAACCATTGGAAGATCTGCTCTCCCTATTTAATTATGTAGCCATGATCTGATTCTTCAACTTGTCTGACCATGAACCACACTCGTTGGTTTGAAACGAGTCGACAAATGTATTACCATGTGATTTACGCCGAAATTTTTCTCTTAAAATCAAGAGTGTTGTTCAAAAAATGTTAGATGTACATTAAGTGATTTGAAGTTGTTCGCAAACTATGTATAGTGGATTAGGTACACTTTGCCTCATGTTGACTCTCTATAATGAGGATAATGCCTAATTCCTCTGTGTTTATAAGCCTATCTTCCTGTGCTTCTTCTCAAATCTGGTGGAGCATGTAATAATTTCAATGTTCAATTATTCATGATTAGAAATTTACAAGTATTATTGCTTGTCAATTCTAGATGTAGGCGGTATTTCCACAATCGTCTGAAGGAATCCAGGCTTACATGGATTTATATGTATATCAAAAACAACACAAGAGGATGGTTATAATACCTTTCACATTTAAATTAATTATTAGCATTGCTTGTAAAATGGAGAGTAGCATCATGAAGTATTGTTCCTAGGCAACTTGAAGAAAAACATTTACTGCAAATCTTGCAAATGTCATTATGTACTATTATGTTGATCAATTATACTTACTATGTTGAGTCATCCTTCAGTTCAAAAAATGAAATGCACATTCTAATATGGAGTTAACACAATATCAGGTCAGAGAGATTTATTATGTTTAAGCCTGGATGTCAGTTTGACAAGTGGAACATGTTCAAAGAGACACACTCTTTACTAATTGTTGCATTATATGTTTTGAAAGCTGGTATATTTCTCATTATTTCACTTGTATAAACATAGTGATTAATTAAATATATTTATATCAACTAAAGAAAAATATATACAAGGACTCAGTTGTTTTAAATTATGATTGTGTAACTTAAACATATGTCACCAATCTACTCAAGTCTTGCATATGTAGTGTTAAAAAGATGCAATAATTCCATTCATATGTATATGAAAGAGAAATCATTGTTCAAATATACTCATTTCCATTGAAAAAAGGTTACAAAATGAAATATTGCTGAACTCGTATTAGAGTAGGGCTCTGGTGTTATCATTAAATATAGACTTAGTTGGTATAAAATTTGAATTGCTTATTCCAATTGCTCGTATTCATGTGAGTGTCAATGTAGTTTGAAGATGGAAATTATCATTGTTCTTTGTTCTTTTAGGGATGTATTATTACTTT